>FIZR01015653.1:0-24323 GCA_900060175.1 Ferrisia virgata
TGCAAAATATTTCCAAGCAAAGGTGCAATCACAATCAACCATCAGGTTTCAATCTAGGCTTTGACTTAGGCATAAGTGATAAATAATACTTAAAACTAATTATTAGTCATTGGAACATTCGTTCGGGGTTCGACTAAACTTCAAATTAGTCGGAACTTTCGACCAGGGTGCGACCAAAAATAGCAACAACTATAGGAGAGTTATGCATGATATAAGTGTATAAATGTTACACTTCAAATCCGAAATTGTACAATTCGGGGATGGTACTGGTGATTTTGTACCCAACCCCAATACGTCCAGACTACTTTTGTAATTCGTACTTTGTACAATTCGTTGTATCCAGACTACGGCACAGTATTGTATCTACAACTGTATTGCACGAAGTCAGGAATAAACGTTATCAAATCTCTCAGAGAAGCTTACTTAAAATCATCGGTGACTGCAGAGCAAGGCTTGCTAAGATGCTCATGTGTACAGGTGTGAACAGGACAAAATTTTGGCCATATTCAAATCGATCTTCATTTTTTCGAAAAAAAATTCATAATCTTAAGAAAGTATGGCCCGAAAACACTTGAGGACCTAAGCTTCCATGTCTCCTATCTTTAGCTATGCTTATGAGCGACAAAATTTTTAATGAATGAAAATGTGCACGTAGAGAAAAAAATGCTCTATGCTATTTTGATGCAATAAGTGATTCCTCCAAAGCCGGATAGACCCACATAGGAAAGGGAATTTTTTCCTGGGAGCTTGCTTGTTCGAGACTTGAACAAGCTTTTTAATTTTTCTTTCATCCACTTATCTGTACCATCCCCATAATATACAATTTTGGAGCTGGAGTGTAACATATGCACGATGATCACTTGCAACCATAGGTATTCTATAAAAAGAAAACATAATCCAAAAAGTGAACAAGAAAGTAGGTGAATACGGGCCAGAAATTTTGTCTACAAGTATATTCACTAGTGATGATATCGTGAAAGCGATTACGAATACGAATTATCAATTATTGCTATTCAAGGGCAAAAATCAAGAATTGAAAAGTTGATAATTAAAAAAAAAAGCTTTGTGACACTTTTTCAGCCTGATTTTCGTGGTATATTAGAATTATGTGGATAATTCAGACCATCAAAGGTCACATTCGGAATCGCGCTGAATTTACATGCCAGATTCATATACCATACATGAGCCACAGCTCCCGTCCTTGCTTTGCTAGGGCTGCGTGCAATAAGAACAACTGACCAAAAAACTATATTTTCAGAGCTGTGAGGGGGCACAATGAGGCTGAACAGTCGAAACTCTCAAAAGACACAGCTGAGGTAAACATTAAATCTACATACCAAATTTCAACTTCCTAGCTCAATTTGGAGATGAGATAGGGGAGAAATAGCCCCTTTTCAAGGCCAGGGGGGATTCTCATATCTCCTCTCTTGATTGACCTAAAAGGCTAAATTTTGTGTACAAAGTATAACTTTAGATTGAACATTTTTCGAAATTTTGGCTTTTCCAGCACTCCCTCCCCTAAATTTGGGCATAACTGAAATTTGACTTGAGGTCATCTCCACCGCAGGATATCAAATCCGCCGCCAATCTAAGCCAATTTCTCAAATTTTATAAATTTTGATCGATATCGAACCGAGCAAACGATTTTTACTCCACGCGGGGGAGGGGGGGAGGTGTAAAAATAAAAAAAATTTCAGACATAGCCAAAACTTGTCGTAATGATCTTCTAGAACCCCAACATGGATAATTAAGATCCTTACTGAATGTACCTACAGAATTTTAATTCCACAGCTCAATTTGGAGAGAAGGTATGGGGAGAATAAACTATAAAAATCACAAAAGGAGGGGGTGCACTTGAATTGGAAAGTTGAAACTTCCAAAATGCAGTTCTAGAACCTGTACCAAGTCCACAAACCAAATTTCAGCCATTTAGCTCAATTCGGAGGGGAGATGCGAGGCACATCCCTTTTTCGATTTTCAATGTCGAAAGAGGTAGACCCTCATCACTCTTCCTAATTGACATAGGAGATTGAATTGTGGTTACATGGTACAACTTTTGATTCTCTTTCGATTAGCTCATGCCTATTGAGCAAATTTGAGTGATTTTGGGCATTTGCAATTTTCGAACAATCGTAATTTTTTGTCAAACAGTTCAACTTCGTACGCTCATATTTCGAGATTGGTTAGACTTACGATAAATCCGTTGGAATAAGATTCCGAATTGATGGTCAAAATTTTGAAAGCTCAAAGTTGAACTTTTCAGATAACAGGGTCAACTTTACATGATTAGTAAAAAGGTTAAAAGCTACCATTTAAAAATCTGAAAAAATTACCACAAACCGACCTTTTTATGTTTGTTTCAAGCAATCAATTTTCAAGACGGGATCTCAACACTACTTGGAGGCATAAGAGTGCTCATTTTTCTCGAAATTCAAAAACAATTAAAAAAGGCAAGTTACTTATCGATTCTTACTAATTCGAGATCACATCGCTGAGTTCGAATATTTACTCATTTTTTGGATATGTTTCCTCGGTAGCCTTTAGAATTTACTTCCTCAATTCGACTTCTCTGTACCCATACTTTTCAAATTTTTCATTAAATTTCTCACAAATTTTCTAATTTTAATATCCATTATCATTTACGTCTTACAAAAAACATAAATCTAAACTGAACTTCAAAACCATCCATTGCATCTCGTTTTCAATCTAAATCCTCTTGTTTAGCACGTACAGTCAATTTAGCATTAAATAACGGAAAAATTCATGATCAAAATTTTTTTCACGGGATTTTAGTACATCATCCCCTAAGTAACATATCCAAAATCGACAAAAATCGGATACAAGTTTTTTACCAATAACTTTGCCCAACTTTGTTCCTAAACGCAATAGAGAAAAAAAGTTGAATCAAAAAAAGTAGCTGGTCAAATTTAAAATAAAAAAGGTCATTACATATTATTTTTGAAAATCGATTGTACCACTTTAAAATTAATTTGAAAAGGACGCATTATGCGCCAACGTGATGTTCCGTGTGATATTTTTATCGTCTCGCGAGAGCCAGTGGCCAACTTTCGTAGACACACGGACTCAATTCTCTTTCATCATAACTAAATTTGTATAAGCTGAATTCGATTTTTTTGTGGGAAATCTGTAAACGGTTGGATCTTAATTGTAGCAAAATGACTTCAAAATAATGTGGTAAATATTTCAGCTTTCCAGCTCAATTTTTTCAAGTTGCAGATTTTCGAAAAATCGAAAAAAAATTATTTTTGAAAATTTTTTTTAATCATGGAATCTAATTGTTCCTTTATTTCGTTACTTTTTGTGCTAATTTGACTGGCATGAACTAAATTGCAAAACTTAAAAAAACTGTAAATTTCTTACTCATCCTGATGGTTGAAATTGATTTGATAGTTTTTCTGTAGTGAATGTACTTACCTAAAACAAATAAAATAATATTTCATTAGTACTTCATCCGATACATAATTGATATACTTAATTTAACTTAAATTACAACTATCTATATTGAATAAAACGTAGCCTGATTTATGTAACACACTACGTTGCATGAATTGTTGCACATTTAATGGGTTAATTCACTGTAATGTTCTTGTTTTTACTCGTTTCCTATATATTTCCCATCACTGAAAGAGAATTGAGCCCGCGTTTTCACGAACGTCAGTTGCTGGCTTTCGCGACGCGATTTACTGATTTTAAGGTATTTCAATAGATTTTCGAAAAAAATATGTAATAATCTTTTTTATTCGAAATTTGATCAGCTACATCTTTTAATCCAACTTTTTTTCTCTATCGAGTTTAAGAACAAAGTTGGGCAAAGTTATTCGTATACAACCTTTTTTTTTAGGCACAAATGAAGATATTGAGGGAGAAGCACCGGTCCAATTTTGTCCGATTTTGGATATGTTACTTAGAGAGTGGTAACCTACAATTCTGCAAAAAAAAAAATTGACCATAAATTTTTCCGTTATTTTATCATTTTTTTGCGTCAATTTGACTGGACTACTTGAACAAAAATTTTGAAATTGTGATAACCTCTTGCAAGCTCTAAAACCGATGATAATTCTTACTGAAACTCAATTCAAATATAGTTTGCTGAAAAACATCCGGTATCTTTCAATCAGGCATTTTTACACACACAATCATTTCTATAAATAATATTTAAAACCTCAATCAATACTTTCTTTTTGTACAAAGGCCTTTTTAGTTTATTCTTTTCATTGGGCGTTGATATTTTAAACAGATTTTTGAAAGATTATACGAGTTATTAATTTAATTTAATTTTAAACGACGAGAAACAAAGTTTTATTTTCTCGTTGAACTTGTTTACTTATAAGCAGGATAAGTTCGTAAAGTAATTTTTAGGTTTAAAAAGGTTTCCATTTAATTTTCTTGTTTTTGGGCAAAATTTCAAATAAGTTTTTTTTCACCCAATTTTTACTCTAACGCGAGAGAAAAAATATTATATCGCCGCGTCTCGCACACTAAAAATTAATAAGTAAACAAGCCTTATGGGTGTAATTAACAAACTTGGCTGTACTCGAGGGTTAAACAAAAAAAATTAGATCGGTCGGAGATCAATTTCGTAGAACGGCCAACACTTTGCGACTGTTTATTAAGCACAACTTACAAATACTTTTGCAACGAATATACTTTTCCTCGGAAGAAAAATATCCGTGTTTTCTCTCGTTCTCTCTACTTATACGAGGCCTATCTATCTACTTATTTTACAAGCAGTAAAATACCGAAAAAAAATCTCTCATAATTCGAAATTTTTTTAATAAATCGATCTCGAGGAAAATCATTTTTCAAAATGTACGTCGTCGGATAAAATAAATATTTTTTTAAAACGTGAATTCGGTAGCGTCGATAATACGGCCGGGTGCAGTGGCAGGTCTAGCTAGCTATATACCTTTCAGAAAAACATTTTCAGACGAAAAAAAAAAACCACAAAAACAATATACCGGGACTTCGGTTAAGTATAATTTCGTTTACACTTTTCAAACGTATACGATATGATACCAGAGCAAAGCAACGTTTAACCCTACGTAGAGAGGGCCAAAAAAAAAAAAAAAAAATCGAATATCATCGACTTCTAAAAAATTTAACCGTATGGGGAATGCGTATGTATCTGCAAATGGACAACACAATGTACCTACGAAGATAAAACTTTCCGAACCATTTATACTTTCACAAATAAAGAAAAACTTACTTTTTCTTTTTTAGTCGCATACACGCTCACGTACGTCAACAATTTTTCTAGGTTTTGTTACAGATAATGTGCTCTTGGTGAAAATAACCTTTGAAAACTTTCTTGATGAAAACCTTTTACACATTATGCTATATACGTATGAAGCCCCTAGCGAACATTAAAACGTTTGCTCATTTATTTCCATTTACAAACCAAAAATGGAACTTTTGCACTGAATCAAGTATTCTCGTATACGTAAGTTTGCATACTTACGCCAGCATTTGTATACTTTTTTATAGCAGACGAATATTTAGCAAGGAGTGTGGTTTGTAACGCGAGTAAAAAATGCGGATAAAATTATACGAAAAAAAAAATTATCTATAATAAATAAGGCAAATAAGTAGGTATTATAGGAGAAGATAAATGATTGATATAATGTTATCTGTATATAGCGATAAACCTAAACTGCGAGAATTTAGCCATCTCATTGTTTATAAAACAATTGTTTGCATGTTTCTTTATTCAAATAAACGTTTAACTGGAATACAATTGAAAGTTAACCGAGTTTCTTAAACTTTGAATTGAGCGAAACTTTTTTCCAAACTTCAAGAAACGAATTAAAGCCAGACTATGGGGAAATTGGTGGATTAATTTTCAGCGGTAGTATCATCCAGCGAATTACTTAAATAGCATTCGTAGATCAGCGTACAAGCTTGTATTTCAAATAGATATCAACTTGAAAATATTGTAATGAAAATTTTTCTTTTTCAAGACACGTCGTCTCAACTCGAATTCGAATATAAGCTTCGACGTGAATCACTCTATATTCGCACTTGTTACAAACCCTGCGTATTCGCCATTGTTATCGTTCGCATATTTTCTAAAAAAAACAAAAAATTACTAAAGGTGATAGAATTTTTTTAAGACTCTTTCGAACTATGCTTCATTGAAGCACTTGCTACACACATACCTCGAATATATGAAATAAATACCGATGCGATGGCTGCTGAAACCTGTTGCAATAATTCGCTGATTTCATCTGCATAAAATGAAATTGTGCTAACGTTAGAATCAAATATACGGTAAAATTAATAGGATAGGGTCGTATTACGTGACATGACGGAATAATATTAGCCTACTGTCGCGTTACACGCGAAAATTTGGTGTATATTATAATTTTGTTTATGATTTGTGTCGCTTTACATTGTAATTGAACTCTTATTACGAGCTCGTTGGCGCTATTTTTTAATCAAAGCTTTTAAGCTTTCTAAAAAGCAGTTCTATCATTACGTAAATTTATATTATTAGCGTGGAAAAGAAAAAAAAAAAAAGGGTGAGCTGCGTTAATCTCATTACAGCGCGTTTTCAAGCACCAGGCACATAACGGAAAGATGAACATTCATTTACCTACGTAAACGCACAACGTAGCTCCTCTATACCTACTTGATATTTGTTTCGCGTTTCTTATCTTTGTGTTGTTATAAATTGCGTATTTTTCAAGTACACCGAGGAAGCGTAATTAAACGATATGACTGTCGTTAAATCGTTAAACCTACTCGCAGCTTTATCCAACACCCCATAAATACTTGATATTAAAAATGAAGCAAAAAAAAAGAAGGTAAAAAATGAAAAATGATGGGAGATACACCTTTGTAACGTATGGTACGATGCTGAAAGGAAGCCTTTAGCGATGTATTTTCGATTTTCGTAGGTACCTACCTAACCACCTACCTAACTAGTTTATCCGTAATAAACGGGTACATGGAACGTTTGACAAGAACCACATTATATCGAAATCAGTTTACACAAGAACTGGTATTCAAATAATCAGAAGATTTCTGCAGAAATGTGACTGTGCGTCGGAAAGAGGGGACCTTAAGAGTATAAAATTATCGATTTTCTTTTTTTGGACTACCAACGTCATCGAAAATAGTAACTTTTACGTTATACGAGCACGAACCAGCGACAATGATTTGTCACCAGTTTTTACGACTCGGTTGCAGTTTTTCTACTTTATGAGCGGTGATGAATATTTACTGTAATAGTTACCTACTCGAATGATTCGCTTTACTAAATAACTTGGAATATTTACCGTAGATATTAAAATTCGCGAATTCAAATGCATTGAAACACATCAAAAATTCTTCGTTGGATGTAAAACAGAATAACAGAGGATGGTAAGGTATTGTGTTCAGCGTATGGGAGGGAGTGAATGACAGAAAGAATAAAGAGAATGCGTGTCAGAGAAAAAGCAGCCATGGATAACAGAGGATACCCTGTTAATAATAATAGGCGACTGAACAGAGCAGTCCAGCAGTGTTGTCGTAGAGAAGCCTACCTTAACCAATCCTGCAATGAAATACAGGAACACGCAGACAGCAATGAGACGAGTGCAGTATACAAGTAAATACGTCAAATCGCTAGAGATTTTAAACCTAGAACTCGCAAAACCAAGAAAGATGCCGGCACAGTTGTGTGGGATTCTAAAGGAATCCTGAACAGCTGGAAAACATACTGCGAGCGGCTGTACCAAGACAGTAGAACACGAGAGACAAACCAACCAGTGCCTATGGTCGAAGTGACAGGTGAAGATAAGCCAAACACCCCACTTGATGAAGTAAGGCAGGCGGCGAATGCGATGAAGAAACGCAAAGCACCTGGTTGCGATGGTATTGAAGCTGAATTGTGGCAAGATCATGATGAAAGTGGAATCCAAGCTGTATGACAAGAGTTGTAAATGGCCTACTGAATGGTGTAAGTCGGTACTGATTCCCTTGCATAGGAAAGGAGATGCAAGATTATGCTCTAATTATCGAGCAATTGCTCTAATTCCCACAGCAACAATGTCATACTAAAAATCCTAAACAACCGGATCAAGGCGTATCTACACAGGTAAATTCCACCTGAACAAGCCGGGTTCATGCCAGGAAGAGGCACAAGGGAACTGATAATGAATGTCCGGTAAATCATCGAAAGGTGCATGGAGTTCAACATACCTGTAGTAATGTGTTTCATAGATTACGCCAACTTCAAAGTTCTAAAAGAAATGGGAGTCCCTGCTTATATAGTAGATTTGGTGGAGTCCCTATTCGAGTTCAATTCTATGGCGGTGAGAGTTAATGCTGAAGAATCTGAAGCTTTTCAAGCAGAGTAGAGGGTGCGTCAAGGATGCATATTGTCCCCGCAGTTATTTAACATCTATGGGAGCATATAATTCGAGAGGTTCTTGAACATTGGACTGGTGGTATTTCTATTGGAGGAAGAAGGATCTTTAATCTGCAATATGCAGATGATGCCATCATGATTGCTGTGGACAAAGAAGAAAGGGTGGAGCTCGTCAACCTGGTGAAGATAGTCAGCGAAAAGCTTGTACTTCGGATTAATGCATCGAAAACGAAAGTCATAGTGGTGGATTGGGCCAAGTGTCTTCCAGTTGCTACAGCTCTGAGCGAATACGAAAAGGTCAACGCTTTTGTATATAAAGGTTCGTTGGCAGAAATACGGTGCCAAATCGCTGTGAGCAAATTAGCTATGACCAGACTGCGTAATGTCGCAAGTAATTACAAAATCTCCAGAAAAACAAAGAAGAGGCTTATACATATACAATCACTTGTTTTCTCTGTTTTCCTACGTGGTGCGGAAACATGGACATTAAAGGCGTATGATAAAAGAAGAATCGACGCCTTTGAGGTGTGGGTCTGGCGAAGGATGCTGAGGATACCCTGGACAGTGTGACGAACCAACATTTCAATCGTCAATGATAAACAGGGGCCAGTCAGGTTAAGTATTTTATGCGAGAGACGCATTCTAGGTATTTTGGTCATGTGACCAGGAGCGAAGTTGGAAATCTCGAAAAAGACATTCTTCTTGTTAAGGCCGCAAGGAAAAGAGGGAGAGGAAGATCTTCGACCAGGTGGTCTGACATCATCAAAGTGCGAATGGGCTCTGTGGTGGAGCTGCTTCATAGACACAGGATCGTGATAGATGGTACGCTCTTCTAGGTGCAATTTGGTTGTAGGCGACTGAGATCTACTGATGATGATGGTGATGATAAACAATTCAAGAAGGTTTAACATGGTGCTAGCCGACATCCTTGCAGAAGGGTTCCCAAGGACTGTTGACCAAATGACAAGAACAGGAGAAGGATGGCTGAAAGTATTTCGAGAAGCAGCCAGGAACACAAGATGATTAATTTCTTTAACATAGTTCAAAATTCATAACGTAGCCTAATTTGAACCCCTCTCATATCTCAGATGTTTATGGCTCAATCTGGCGAGAAAAAATCATAATTATACAATTTTTTCACAAGAAACACGCCTGGCATAAAATTATTCACCCACAAGCCCAAGAAAAAAAGATCAACACAAAAATAATTTCGCTGTCTTGAACTATTTTTCTTCGAATTTTACGTTTTTAAAACTAACTAGAATGAAAACACTGGCTTAAAAAGTACGTTACAAAAACTATCCATCTTTGATACAATTTTCGTCTTCGGAGCTTTTCAAATTAAGACATTTCAACTCAAAATCATAAAATCAATCCGAGGTCAAGGTCAACTGTTTATGGGTCAAGTTTAAACACCTTTAATTCTCCTCAAAATTTCAACTTGAAATTATAACATCAACTGACATTTCCTTTCAAAATCATAAAAGCAATTAAAGGTCAAGGTCCGCTTTTTTAACGAGTCAACCTTATAAATATCTCCAACTTTCCTCCGCATTTCAAATTAAAATCATAAAATCAATCCTTCATAAATTAAATCCACTGATGTCATTCCAGGCCGTAAAAATCTGTCCTTTGATGTCAGTCCAATGATGACGGTCAATTTTTGACGATTTTTCCAGAATGTGCTATTAAACATTTTTCAATGTTAACATCTGACAAGGCTAAAAATCGTCTTAATGGTCTTCTAGGACCCCAAAACGGATTTTGTTGATACCCCCTCCCCCTCATCCGACGTTGTTCAATAGACTGTAATAGCCTGGTTTTCATTGACATTATGACACACAAAATTATTTACATTCATACCGCACATTATTTTACTCGCTATTTTGGATCAATATTGAAAATGAATGCGTATAATATCCACTTTCAATAAATTCTTCTAGCATAAGAAAAAAAATTCATCGCTTTATTTAAATCATACAATAGCAAAAAACAACAAGACACACACAAGAAAAATTACGTCATTTCATTCGCACAAGCTCATTATTCCTCTTCCTTTCTTCAGTAAACTATACGACAAACAAACCCACAATACAACGTTACTTTTCCATACTCACATGTATCCTACCTACGACGTAGACACTTTTACTATTTGTGTACATATTTTTTTTTATAATATATATTTTACACCGCGCGTTAAACTTTTTAAATCTATCTTTTGCGAACATTTTTGCGACTAATAAGCTCTCTTAGCTGAAATTTACATCTGTTAAAAGTTTTATCTTCTACTTTAACCGTGTCCCTTTTGTTTTGTTTTAGCAAGATTTATAATTTATGTTAACTAGAATAAACCGCTTTCGTTAGTGTAAATATCAAACAAAAAACTTCGCGCTGTCCCTGATTAAAGAAACATATCTAACTATCTAAGGGGCGTAAAATGCGAGTCTTTGTCTTTTCGCAAAAACTTAACAACTTTACAAATTGCATTATACAAAGAAATTTTATTTGTCGGATTAACGCGCAATAGTAATAAATTATTTCGGTTTTCTGTTTTTTTTTTGTCAAAGTTTTGAATTTTTCACTACATGAAAAAAAAAAGTTTTGGAAAAATTTTCCGTATCTTGTTTTCTAACAACTTGTAACAAATTGACAAGACGAATGAAATTAAAACCAAAATTTCGTATCGGTTTCGAAACAAATCGAAAAATATCGCAGTAAGTTTATCTAATTGTTTTGCTACATAGTTTACAAATTTATTCGATTTCAGTTGATCATCAAATTATGAACGATACAATTAAGCCTAGTAAATTTTATCGTTCAAAATTTATAAAATAATACAAAACTACAGAGTGTTTCTTCGATTTTGAAATCTTCGACCGAATAACGGAAATACGAGTATTTTACAGTTCTTGCTTTCACAAAATATTTCGCTTTATAAAAACGTATTGTATAGTAAATTCGTCGTTCTGAAATATCGACCTAGGTAACTATGCTTCTCAGATTTTATCCGAGATAGTTTTTCTTCTACAAGACAATGTCACTACATAAGCTGTCACGTTGCATGAAATTGTCAATTTTTCTTCACCACTCCAGAGTCTCATAAAAATTTCATCTTATCGGACTAATTCGAAAGTATATAGGCTTTTACACACCGCGACAACATTATTAAAAGTATACTATGCGCTGTTTGTAGAACCTCCACGTGAAGGGCGACAGTAGTCTATGAAAAAACGAGAAAACAATTTTTTTTTCTTCATGAAACAGTATTATAGCAATAATTGTAAGTTATGTTCGTACGGCTTACATTAAATGTTGCAAGTTATACGATATACAATAAAAATGTATAGATTGGGATTCTTTATTCGTTCTTTTTTTTTTCTTTCTTATTTTCTTATTCATTTCCCTTTTCTCGGAATCATTTTCCCCTTTTACGAGTTATACAAGTGTCGATCTGGTGAATTTGGAGTTGGAAAATTAAGTTAAAATTTACTACGCCGTGCTTCTTTGTTATATGGATTGCGAACGAATCTACAGAGCGAAATAAAAAAAGTACGCTTTTTCCAATACGTTTGTTTATTTTATATAACTTTTTTTTTGTTTTTCATTCTATGTATTCTTTTTTTTCCCACATACACACATACGTACGTATTGTTTGTAGTTATTTATACAATGTGTATATGTTCAAAAAAGATGAAATGAAAATTCGAAGTATTATATGTGTAGGAGAAATAACACGTTCTCACTTGTTACTCGCATGAATAGATTTTCAAAGAGATAAGAATTGCGTGGGCGGAGGTCGTTGCAAGATAGAATTTCCTTTTTTGAAATTTCGTTAAAAACAATATCAAAAAAAAGGTACCCGTGATATCTATCACAATCATGCTTCGGTACATTCCTAACACTGTGTTCTAAAAAAGACATGTACCGGGTGTTTCGCATTAACCCCCACACCCTTGCACCGATGATCATTCAACTCATGAGACTTATATGTACAATGATTAGCATACCCAAACAATCAAAGGTACCCAGATATGCTATTTACAAAGTTACATTTTTGCCCAAACCTGCTGTTCGCTTTGAAAATTAATAGAAAAAAAATGAATAACGATGAAAATTTGATATTAGCCCTAAAACACGGTAAATACTATCGAATATGTGTGGTATAAAAATCGTGAGTGGGGGTGAAGTGGTTCGTAAAATATGACAGAATAAATGCGAAAACCCATGGCTAAAAATAAGTAACTTTTTTACGTTTTTGTGAATAACTTTTGAAAAAGCTATTATGAGCACCACATTAAAAAAATTTTAAATGAACGAAAGCACACTATCACCTCAGTGGTTGTGGTAGTTACTCCAAGGGTTGCATTTATACGGAGAAAAATAGGAAAAAATCACAATTTTGAAGGCGTATGTGAAAGACAGAAAACGATTGCACTACAAGCGTAAGCACAGTCAGAAATTTAGTAAGGGGGAGGTGAAGGGGGGCTCAAAGTTAAATGAAGAAATGCTATTTTCAAGCTTCCCAGAGTTTGGGTATCAAATTTTGAAGTCTCATTAAGAAGTAATATGTTTCCAACTATTTGGACATTAAATTCGGCAAAAATTCAAAAAACTTTCAATTTTTTCACGCCTAGGGAGGCTATATCCTCGGTGTCCCTTCCCTTTTGGGCACGCTACTATTTACTAGTCAGATAATATGAATGAGGGAAGGTGGTAAAAAATCTGGAGGGGGGATGAAGTAGTGTGCAAACTGTGACGATGAATAAATGTGGTTGAAAATTTTCTATTTTTTTCGTTTTTTTTGTGAATAACTCGTGAAAAAGCTATGATGTGCTCACCATATCTAGACGGGGGCCATGCAGTAGGGAAAAATTCATTTTTAAGTGGTGGAAAAATGAAAAAAAAAAAAAAAAAAAAAAAAAACTAAAAAAAAAAAATTTGAAAAATTCTTTTTTAAGGGGTGGAAAAAAAAAAAAAAAAAAAAAAAAAAAAAAAACTGATAAAAAGAAATTTGAAAAAAGTTGAAGAATCCCAATTAATTGATCTATATTGGTAAAAAATAGCCAACTTGATATTTCGGTCCAAAAAATTCATACAGCTCATAAAGAAAAAAAAATGTTACCCGTGCATAAATCTTGAAGTAAAAAGTTTTTTTTTTATTTAAGATTTATACCTCCATAATATTTTTTTTCGCGACCCATATGCATTTTTTGGACCGAAATATCATGTTGCCTATTTTTCACTAGTAGGGGTGAATTAATTGGGACTCTTCAATTTTTTTCGAATTTCCTTTTGTCATTTTTTTTTTTTGATTTGTCCATTACATAAAAATGAATTTTTCCGTACTGCATACATTCAGCTAGAAAATTTTGTAAACTACCCCCACCCTCTTAAAATAACTAGCAGTGCACTTCCCATTCCATACTCTGAGCAGAAACCCTAAAGGCTGCTTCCCAACGGAGAAAACCTATATTGGTTATTGTACAAGGGAAAATCATGAATTTTCGAGAAAAAATTGATAAATTTCAACATTTAATATTTTTTTCTTCATTAGGAAGCGACCTTCAGGGTTCCCGTTCAGACCATGAAGCGGAAGGAGCACTGCTAGTCATTGTAAAGATTTTTAATCGGGAGCTCATAATTGTTTTTTTCGAAAGTTATCCACAAAAAACTGAAAAATTGAAAATTTGTAACAAAATTTTTTTTATACTTTTATCGTCACAGTTTGCAAACCACTCCATCCCCACTCTTGATTTTTTCATCACGATCCCTCATTTAAAATCCTTACTTTATGGCACATTGATTTGCTTCTCTGACGATTACCTTCGAAATTAGAAATTTGTATCCCATTTTTGTCCAAAAATGACAAAATATTTCTTCTTCAATTAATTTTTTTCCCCGTCCACGTATAAATGCAATCCTCGAGGTCATCACACTAACCACTGAGTTGAAGGAGCTCTTGTTAAGTTTAAAATTTCTAAATGAGGTGCTCGTAATACTTTTTTCAAAAGTTATTCACAAAAAAACTGAAAAAAGTTACTCTCCAACTCTTGATTTTTATACCATACATACTCGGGAACGTATACTGTATTTTAGAGTAATCAGTGAATTTTTATCGTTATTAATTTTTTTTTCTATAAATTTTCAAAGTGAGCGGCAGGTTTGGGCGAAAATAAAATTTTGAAAATAGCATATCTAGGCGCCTTCGATTTTTTGCGTATACCATTATAAGTATAAACCCCTTGTATACGGGTAGGGAGGTTAATGCGAAATACCCGATACTTGTATCTAGTATCTTACCCACCTACATTATACCTGTATTTTTAACCTGTGAATACGAGGTAATTGTGATAATTACGATAAATACATTTGCATATAGGTAATACGAGATGAAACTTCAATCGCAAACGTTACACAAGCGAATAGATCGAGTAACCCTAGTAAAAACGAGTGGAAACTTGGTACACATTTATAAAACCGGCCCACTTCTTTCGAGTGCTCAACTCTCACCTAAGTATACCTACAAACGTCACAAATTAAAAAATTTCAATTATTTCTCTTTTTGCGCTTCATAGTTGTTGGTATTTCGCTCGCGGGTCCATTTTAACGAGCGAAAACGGTGCTTTAAAACGGTATCAATTTCACACTCTTGGCTCCATTCCAAATTGCATTATATTAAACCTAACTAAACGACCCGTTTTATTAAACTACTAACGAGCGTAAGGGTGGCGAAATTAGGAAGGTAGAACAAAATTCACCCCCGGAGCGTAGGTACTTTAGCGAAAGAAAATAGGTAAAAAATTGCCTTTCTACCGGAAACACGAATGAAAAAAAAAAACACACCATATGTGACTGGTATAAGAAGGAAAAACGAGATACGAAAAAAATTTATATAGATATAAGGGATAAGTATACATATACGTATATAGTATAAGAGGAGGTAAAAGCCTAGTCCTCAGGATAATCCTTTTCTCTATCATTATTCACTCGCTCATCGAAAACAAAACTATTAGTAATGACCTTCATAATGTAAATGTTATGTTCCACGCGTTTTTCGCAATTTTTTTAAATTTACCTTTACGCTCGGATAAATGTCCTCCATTTACATTCTTCCTTTTGCGGAAAAAAAAAAAATTATCCGTAGAATTACACCCCACGTGAAATAAAATCCATTAAATACGTTTCAGAGCGAGAGAAGAGAAAAAGAGAGAAAATTATAGGTACTTTTCAAATCACCTTTATTTTATGTAAGTATACAAAAACAAATTCAAGTATAAAAAATCTCAAGTTGGCTTTGACATTGGTATTATTTTTTATCGAACGTATCTGATTCGTGAAAATTTTCTAGTTTGATTACATTGCCTAGAGCCGCCTACACAGGCATTAATAAAACGTTCGTCAAAAATAAAAACATGGCGCTGTAAAGTATAAAGTAATGTTTATTAAAATTTCATTTCATTGGCTGATTTCATATTTTATGAGCTAGAGTAGTAGGTATTATCCTTCATTAAGATACAAAAGCTTTCATAAAATTCCTTCTGTAGTAATAAGTTAATTCTCATAATAAAATTTCCATTTCGATACTTTCTCCGGTAAAAGTTTTATTTTTTTCGAAACATTTCAAACGATAGATACTCTTTTAATGTAATACCTTTTGTTATACCCGAGTCGATAAAATCATCCCTCTTATCAATAAGGTATTTTTCAACGTTGAAACGCTAGTTTGGAATCTATATCTATAATACTATGCATAGTCTAGGTACTTTGACTCAACACGCATTTCTTTTTTATTCATTTGCAAAGTCCGTTTTTTTTTCTTCTTCGAATTATTGTTCAACAGAAATTTCAAGCACGCTTAAGGTAATATAAAAGAAGTGAATGTATTCCTAAGTTAGGTATGTATCTCCGAGATTCTATCTAAATACAGTATGATGAGTATAGGAAAACATCAAGTACACTGGAACGTTATCTGGTTTTATTATCTTTCCTCTTTCATTGAAATTCATTCTGTCCAGCTCCTATGAACTTGTTGATTTTGATTTTATGGTCAAGTATTTCGTATTATTTTTTTTTACCATTTTGTGAAATTATAAAGTAAATGTTTAATTATTTACAGCGTTGCTTACGTATTATTTTTGTAATGGTCTGATATTATACGATAAAAATAAATAGTGATACGTTCTGCGTGTATATTATACGGGGCGTTTCCGTAGGGGATAATGCTACTGAGAAGGGGTATGGGTGGTACACAATACCTTGTACATGTGAGTTATGATGATTGCCTACCTATCGGTAATTTGTTTGCTGATGTATGGAAAATTTAATTTTTCATTTTAGATAGTATGTTTTTCTTTGAAGTTATGAAGGGATTCTGATTTCTACATTTTCATTATTGGTCTCAGTTTGTATTGAGGAAATTTCGACGAATAATTTGAGGCCAAGAAAAAGATGGTTGGATAAACATGTACAAAAATGATGCAGAATTACTTTGTTTTTTTCTAAATATTTCCCAAGTTCGAAGTACGTAACATGTCAATATAATTCATTAAAAATATACAGTCAAGTTTGTTCTTTAAAAATGGTTCTTTAGTTAAGATTTCCATTTCTGTTATTTGGAAAAAAAAGACATTAGATTTTCATAATTATACGTATTTTTGCTTTATAACTTTGGTAATAACCGAGATATAGGTCTAAAGTAGAGGACCATTTTGAAAGACCAAACTTAGTGTTATATTCTTGATGCACAACAATGACATGTTACTTCGAACTTATTGAAAATATTACATTATTTATGGTTTATTCTTGCATAATTTTTTTTACATTTTTAGCTTGATTTTTACTGCCATATTATTACTGAAAACTAGGTGATTATAGTCTATCAATTAGAGATGTTCTCAATACAATACAAGACAC
The DNA here is from genome assembly GCA_900060175.1 of Ferrisia virgata. Lineage (NCBI taxonomy): Eukaryota > Metazoa > Arthropoda > Insecta > Hemiptera > Pseudococcidae > Ferrisia > Ferrisia virgata. The sequence continues at coordinate 17,285 of FIZR01015653.1, forward strand.
TGACGAATTACTGAAAAACAAACGCTCTGTGTTTTTAGGAAAAAGTCTTAACGAAAAATAGCTGAAGATTTTCGGTCTTGGTGAATTTCTTGACTTTTTATATGAATTACCTACACGCGACAACGACGATGCAGGCTTTTGAGCTTGTACGGCTCCTTTTTTGAGCTGAGGTAATTTAAAAAAAAAAAATCGTATCATTACGAGTATTTTACAATTCACGCTTTCCACTTTTTCAAATTGAACAATTTTTTTTCGTTCGTTGAATGTCAATTTCGGATCAAATAAGATAATTTTTGAACGTTACAGAAGACAGGACCTCGCTAAAAAGATAGTTGCTAGGTCAAAACAGATGTCCTATAAGCCTCTTAAATTTTTCGAAGGTAATTTCAAGATCATATTTAGGATCTTAAAAACATGGAAAAATTTCACTACACCTCCCCTCCCATCTCTGAGAATGCACTCATAAATCATATTTTACTAGTGCCTAACGAGTCCCTTCAAACATTTTTACATCGAGATCTGAGGAAAATCATCACCGCAAATTGACCTGTAGTCAGGGGGTGCTCTCTACAGCTGAGCTGGGCATCCCATGGGAAAATTTTATCAATATAACGAATTTTTATTGCGTAGTACATTGCTTCGTGGAATATTTCTGTAAGCTACATTCAAGTACAACCACAAAATTTATAATACTGATTTTTCTTTCGTAGAATGATTATCAAGGTAATCTCAAAAAGACACCAGTAGAGATAAAGGGCCAGAAGCCACTACGAGCGGATATAAATCAATTTAGGGATTTGGAAATATTTTTCTTTTGCTAAAGCCCTGACTCGAGTGATGTTAAGGGAAAATCCTCATTCCCTCTTGAGCCTATTTGCCCCTGAAGAGTACGATGTCGCCAAAGGATGTTTATCCAGCATCCTTCAGCATTCAGTCAGCATCATCTACTAATTAAGGCTCGCTAAGGGCTGAACCATAAATGTTACGCAAAATCATTTTGAAATCAATTTTTCGATACATTTTTAACTAAGTATAATTATATCTCTTTCACCGCATTATTTTCGACATTCGTGACAGCTAAAAAGCCACGAAAAAGTCTACCAACTCAAAATGAGTGATTCTAGAAAAATTCCAAGAAACGATGAAAACAATATTTTCCCTGCATCGATAGTAAATATTTCAATAATTAATTTCAGAAAATTCATTCGTACAACTAGATCAACGCAATGGTCTTGTAAAGGCTTGAACGAAAAATGCAAAACAGGTCTTCTCAAGACTAAGATTTTTCAAGACAAAAATCGTTAAGAAATTTCAATATCAAGATTTTCTTGTTTTTCAAAATCTCTTGTCTTGAAGAACATCTCTATTAGCAATCAACGGTAAATGGGAGGAGGGGATATTTGAAGTCCGTTTTGTGGTCTCATAAAACAATTCAGGTTATTTCTGGCAGTGTCAGATTTTTATTTCATTTTTCATTCAAAGACAAAAATCACTTATACGGCATGATACGGACTAAAATCGCTAAAATTCGGCCAATAAATTTAGTTCGGCCGCGGAGTAGATATACATATATGAGTGGAGGCGACCTTGGCTTCAAATTTGGTTATGGCTAAATTTGGAGGGAGTGCTGAGGAATAAAAATCCTAAAAATGGTTCGTTATTGAGCCAACCGATAGAGAATCTGAATGGGTAAAACATATCCAAAAAGCAACCTCCTAAATAAATCAGATGAGGAGACACGGAAGGTTCTCTCCTTTTAGACTTAAGATAAAGTTTTTCGCATATCTCTCTCCTCCAAATTGAGTAGGAAGGTTGAAATTTGGTAAAAGGATTTAGTGTTCAGCTACATGAGCGGAACTGCATGGCATCTGGTCACCGAATTTTCAAAATTCCATCTAGTTATTTTTTCCTTGTAATTGTAATATCTTTTGCAAAGCATCATCAACAACTCGAAACGAAATAGGCGGAAAATTCAAGTATAAAATGAAAATTGTGAACTAAAACTACTGCCTGTTACATCCTTATCGTAAATTTATACGCCTAATTCAATTGTGATGGCACGACACACATGATTGAATCGATTGCATAACTGTGTAGTGTGCAGACTGTGCACTAATGGCAACCTAACCGCAGAATTTACCACAATTGCTATATCGTAGCGTGTAAGCTGAATTAATCAAAATAGCACATATCGTTTACACACTGATTTAGCTAGCCATAGGGGAGGAAAAATCAATCGATGGAATGGTATTCGCGTAATACTAAATAATAAAACGAACGGGGAAACCCTTTACAAATGAACGGTTATCGTAAAAGACTTCGGTACAAGCAACGAAACCAAAGCAAAGCAAATCGAAACAAATGATGCGAAAAATACATGAGGGATTAGATTTCGTCAAACCTTTCAACTGGTAGGCAAAATTTGAATGAATTTGGTTACACGGAAAATTGAAATAAGCTCGAACAGGTTGGAAAGTTTTTAATTCGAAGGTAAACTGCCGACTTGTTATTCCTGCGACCTTGTACAACTATACAAATGCCAAGTTACGATTTAACCTCGGATAAAAATAAACGTTTACCTTTCACTAAAGTATAACGCTAAAAATTCCTTTTATTTTTCATTATTATAAATTGAACCGTTGCGAATCAAGTTCAAATATCGCATCGTTAAGGGTATTCTTTATCTCTGGTAGAACTATTAAAAATAGATCAGCAAAATATCAATGTTACTCCCCTAAAAACTATCAAAATTCATTTCATTATTTACTGACTGCATATTACCAAACCTATCATATTATGTTATCAATGTTTCAAGATCACTCCCATCTATATTATACGAAATTCAAGCTAGATGTTGTACCAACATTTTCAATATTTGTTCATTATTGTTGTTGTTATTTTGCATGTAAGAATTTCAAGACTGCAGCTCTTTTTTCAATTTTCATCTTTCAAATTAAGATCTCAACTTTTCGAGGTAAGTAGGGATGCTAAAGAATACTTTTATTACTAATATATCGTGATATTTGTTTTTCAAATTAGGTTAAGTTAAGAATTATGGATCACTCATCCCCCCCCCCAACAAAAATTTTGTTCTGATGGCTATTAAATATAGTTTGGGATGTTTACTTTACATAAAAACCTTTAAAATTTCAAAAAAGTTCATTTAGGATATGTGATAGAAGTATTTCAGAAAGTCCAAAAATTTAAGGTCTACAAAACGTTCCAATTATGGATCAGCATACCTTGTAACTACAGCAAATAAAACGATAAACTTCAAAAACTTGACGAATATTAAAATTTTAAGTATTTATAAACATAAAATGACTAAACATTCACCATTAGTCACATTTTTTGAAAATTATAGTTAATTAAAAAAACCAGTTCCAAAACAACAAGTATTTTTTCACAAAAAACTATTTTTTCCAATCAAATGAGCTTCGACAGATATCTATTCCACCAAAATCAATAAATCATAGATCTACGGAAAGAATACACACTTGATCATAAATTAAGGCAGCTAGCGTCCCTGGTGGGCAATTTTAGAAGTTGCTAGCATCGATTAATCATTTTTTGATCCATAATTGTACACGGATTTAAACCTGAACAAAACTGATAAACTTGAACGCGTAACTTTCAAATTTTTATTACAAATTAACGAAACACATGAGCAAATCAAATTATTTTGCAAAAAAGTAACATAACGTGACCAAATTAAAAACTCTGATCACTTTTTTTCACATGCAAAAGGGTCTGAATTCGAACTAAAACGAAACTAGAATGAAATTTCTATAATGATTTAACTCATAACTCTGTAACAAAAACTTCAGACAAATGTAAGGTAATTATAACTTAGAAAAAATCAAGCCCATTAGGTTTAAATCCCTGTAATTGGAACGTGATCCATAATTAGTAACTCACCTTATATTATTTATTCATAATAAATTACCAATCCATTGTTCAATATTTCTCCACTAGAATCGCTTTATGTGTATAGTGTTCAGTTGAATTATACCGACTTATTCGTTCAGTAAACTGCAACATCTTCTTTTCTTGGAATGCTTAGTGCGATCCAAGTGTTTCTTCTCGGAATTAATGCATTATTAAGAGATGTACTGATACCAATGAATAGAATATTCCATTTTATAATTTTTAATCTATTTTTATGACAATTCAGACAAATGACGACACAGAATCTGTCTTTCTTTTCTTCCCTAAATTACATTGAATTACGTTTAATTACGACTACCAGTAGTCGAATTTTCATTTACATGGTCAATTCTCATATTTCCCACCAGTAAAAATAGATACGGAAAAAGGAAAAATTTTTAAATAAAATTCCATGACGTAAGAAAAGTTGATAAGTTGAAATTTTTCAATCTAGATAACAGTTTTTCATATTTCCATGCTGAGATAACTAAATTAAGAACGTATTGAAAGACATAACTAATTGAAAACTAGATCGGCAGCCTGTCTCATAAAGTACAATTAAGTTTAATGAAAGATTACAGACCGACCATGCCTCATGGCGGTGTCAATTTATGGTAATAAAAATACAAACCACTGTTGTTGTTCTACAGCAATCATTAAAGTTCAGTACAAATCGACTTGAATAAAATCTGTACGAATGTAAAGAATATTCGTTCGAAGCTTATAAGCACATAATTTTTCTGCCTTCAGTACCTGAACAAATATGTACTTCATCCGATTTATCAATTATCACTTCGATTCCATATAGAATGCGATTTTCAGCTTCCATATCATTCATTTACTGGAACAGGAAACTGTGTGTTAAACACGAGGAAAACATTTCAACGTTCAAATGGAGCAGTTGACAAAATGGTGAAATACTTTTAGCTACATCGAAGTCACAAGCAGTAGGCAGTACGATGAGTGCACTTTTTAAATGAATATTTTTTCAGGACAAGCTTTTAGGCGTTTTTTTTTTTCATTACATCAAGACCATTTCCCATTCGTAAAGTAATTCTCATTTCGTACAGAGAGGCAAAAAGTTTTTCCATATCTAGTACACTATGCATATTGCATAATATACAATGGCCACGGGTTTCTTCGACCAATACATCGATAAGTAACCTTATAATAAAAATTCTAATCATAAATTATTTCAAAGCATCGCATCGCATCTTATCGTATCGTCAAAAATGCGCAATTCAATTTCCAAACATTTTACATTGTGATTAATGTTTTACACAAAAATTTACGTTCATCTTTTCTCGCAAATTCACAATCGCCAAATATCCATTCGTCAGCAGAACCTAGCAGAATATACGTTATCGAAAAATTAATGGACTTTTTATACGTATAAGTATTTTTGCTTTTTCGATGTGTATCTTTGATATAATCGCCCACAACAATATTCGTTTTAAGACTAAAGAATAACAAAAGCTAATGGAATTTTACGATTCTAGTGCATTATAAAATATATCGACGCGTAATAACCGTTATTATCATTGCACGAGTAATTTATCAAGCGCATTCAAAAGACGACAATATTTCTTCAAGCAACACTTTCCATTGACAAATCATCAATTATACCAATTTGCTCAAATGCTAAACAGCTTTTTCTCAAAAATAAAAAAATAATAACAAATTTCCACTAAGTTGACGTCATTTTGTTGAAAGAGAAAAAAAGCATCGCTTGTGCGATGCTTTTTCAGTCTGATTTTCGTGACGAATTATAATCACGAGAACTGAAAAAAAGCATCGCGAAGCGATAGGTAGGAAGGGTTCAATGGGGCTAAAAAGTCGAAACCCTCAAAAGGCACATCGAAAGTCCCAACAAATAGGACATACCTAATTTAAACTTCCTAACAAAATTTGGAGGAGAGTTATGCAAAGAACAAACTCTCAAGAATTAAAAAAAAAAATCGACCAATAAACCACATATTTGAGACTTTGAAAAAGTGAAATGTGGCTGAAAAGTATGTTATTAGAAATGGTGCTTCTCAAAGAAAATTCCCCTCGCGCCCTTTAGCCTTATGGCGTTGTTTTAAGTACTGATGCGAGAGGGGGGAATTGCTTCCTTTTCGTTGTGAAGGAAAGGTAGGTACAAAAATGGTAACTCAATTAGTCCCTTTAGAGATGCCAATCAAAAGAATTGAATTCGATGTAGAATCGCCTCAAAAAATCGCCAGACTTGTTTGATCATCTCAAAATTCTAGTCAGCAATACTTTAATTATTTTGTTTTTTTAGGGGATCTCAAGATTGTTTTCATACTTTCTCCTCCTTTTTTCCTCACGAAATTTTCGACTTTTCTCTCCCTTCTTCATTGAAAATAAAAAAATGACAGAAAATTCCAAGTTTGAGTCCCGCTTATGACTAAAAAAAAAATATACGGCTGTTTTTGCTATGTTAATAACTTGAGTGATGTTTACACCAGGATGTAATTATTCATTCTTCATTTGTACTCAGTTCTTTATGTATTGTTGATCATAAAAAAAAAGGAATTTATTATATATACTTCGAAAATGGTAAGTAAGTCATAAATACTCTTTAGATACTATTCTGTGTTCCCTCTCTTCTTCCTTCTTTCGAGGTCCGACAGTAGTCTCAGATTTTTTTGTAATACATATATGTTCGTATTCTAACGAGTCTTTGTTTTTCTTTCCCCGTTAGGTCTAGAAATTTAAATTTCAGCAAGAAACAAATTATTTTATATACTTATTTATAAATAGTAACTTGAAAAGTAAATGTTCTTTTCTTTAAATTCATAGACGTCTTAAATTTGTTAATTAGATAGATTCTTCTTTTTTTAATCATATCTTGCAGGAGCTAGAAGCTTTCTTTCTTTTCTTCAAATTTTCTGGCAAAATGAATATTGTACGAGGTGTGTCAATTAAATAACGAAACTTTTTTTTAGCGCTGCTGTTGACAGCACTGGGGGGTCGATCGCGGTTGTTTACGAAAATAAACTAGATTCTCCAGTAGCACGCGAAATTTCAAATCGGTAGCACATGTGGTTCGCGTTTTATAGCTTTTGAAAGATAAGTGTTTTGTTACGTGCGTTGAGAGCAAAATGGA
>FIZR01015654.1:0-20068 GCA_900060175.1 Ferrisia virgata
ACAAAATTTGCCTATCTTGATTATTTGAAGGGGCTTATAAAATTCAAACGAATGCTGCTCCTTTAACAATGAAGATAGGCAAAATATGTATATAACAAATTTTGTAGGAAAAATTTTTATCTACAAGGTCTGTCACTTGGTTTAGTGATTGGATCAAAATTTTAAAATTGCTCATTTGTTCAATTTTTAGAATTTAAAATTTTGACATGAACCTAAAAATCGAAAATTTTAAATGTTGATTTCTCGGCAATAATTGATCGTAGGTAGTTCAATTTTTTTTTCAAATTATAGAACAACTAGCGCTTTTTATAAATTATTTTGAAATCAGTGTCTTCAGTTTTGCAAAGTACCAAGAATTAGTTGGCAAAAATTAAAAATCAATGTTTCACTGTGATTTTAAAATTAAGATAGCCTTATTTCTCAAACTCGAGAAAAAAAATTCAACGTTACCAAATAGAATGATTTCTTTTTTTCATTTTTAACGTTGAAATCCAATGAAATTTCGCTTTTTTACAAATAATTGACAAAAATAAATTCTAATCCACGATAACGTCGTAAAAATAATCATTTACAAGCTTCAGCTGACTACTTTACTATTGAAAAATTTCCAAAATGGTCATCTAATCTAATATTCACCCTCACATTTACAACTCACAAAATACCAGCCAATTCCGATAGATAGCCAAACATTAAAATTCAAATCCCTACAAGAAATAACGTGAGAATTAAAATCAAAATCCCTTTGACATACAGTTTCAAAAAAAAAAAAAAATCAAGGCACCTCGCTAATGATAATTACTTCCGTAAACGTAAATCTCTTATCCTTAAAAAAGAAGAAAAAAAAATCACCATTATATACCGGGCATTAATTAAACAAAAAAGTCGATTTTGTCGGATGCATAATTTCCAAGCATTACGATTACGTTTTTTTTTTATATTACGGTCCAGTTGTCACGAGACAAACGCCAATAAACCCGTTCGACGTTAAATAAAAGAAATTTATAAATAATGTAATACCTTATAAGATGTTGAAGCACGAACTGAAAATAACACACATACAAGAGCACGTGCGCCATTTGAATTTTTATTAATGCAACGCGCCATCCAGATCCACTCGAAGTCAAGCTCCAGAGCTCGAGGATGCATTGAATTAAATGCAACATTGGCGGCTGGCAGGCTCCGGCGCATGCGCTCCACAAAAAAAAGATCTTTGTCGCTACGGATGTCGTTGTCGCATCACACCAGATGCGTGAAATGAAATCTTTCTTTTTTCAAAAGCGAGCGTGGGAGAGCCAAAGTCGAGAACTCGAAATCGTTGCGACTTCGTGATACACGTGTTTTAGTGGAGGAAGAATTGAGGAGGAAAAAAAAATACCATAAAAATATATATATACCTATACAGAGACGTACGTACGTAGTGGTAAATGAAATACCTAACGTTTCACCGTATACCGTATGGTAGTATACGCGGAGACTTGAACGATGGATAAGGCAACAAGTCGATAGAAAAATATTAAGTAATCGATATTTGTAGCGTTGATACGTTAAGTGTGGGAGACTTTGTAGGCAAAAGTTTTAAAAACGCCTCTCACCGCGTGAAAGAAAGTTACTCCGGAGTGTTTATACGAGCGGATTGTAGTAGGTTGGTATTTATACGATGCCTACGAGTACGAATGCGACTGCGAATCTCCAGAAGTCTCTTATCATAATATTATACGTATGTAGGTATCCTTTCTTATTCTCATTATAGCTTTGTGATGAAGATGAAGAAGATGAAGGGGGCCGAGTGTGATGGCGCTGGCGCGACAATAACGAGAACCTATATGTATAAGATAGAGTATCTCGATCATATATATACCTTATAGCGTATTTCACGATTACAACCTCGTGTTATTATATTCATTGTTCATTACACTAGCACAACTACTACTACTATAACCCATTGTCTTCGTGAAGAAAACACATTATAACAGAGGTGTTTATATATATATACTTTTGTATATGATACTCGTGCATTCGATATACCTACAACACAGATCATAGTCATAACACCACGAAGAAGCCCATACCATGGGTAGTAGGTACAGAGCTACAGGTACACACACTCGCAGTTACATATACCGCAGCTACGAAGCATGCGAAACTTCATTATGTCAACACTTCGATCATGGTCGTAGACCGATACGATGAGACGCCATATGCTTGGACTCGGTTCGTTAAGCAGACTATTCTGTTGACAGATTTCCATAAAGTTCGTCGTCGATTATAGGTAGGCCACAACGACTACATACTACCCATCGCTGTAAATCGATTATTCATCGATAATTATCTTTACACGAAGCGTGTCCCGGTCATTATATTTTAACTGGTATTTTCCACATCGATGATTTCGCGTTTCGACTTTACGTTTTTCTTTCCGAACACATCGATACTCGGTGTTTAATTGATTCAAATTGGCCCGAAATATCAATTGAATCATCTCGAGGTAGACATTTGACAATTTGTTCGTAAACAGTACAATTTTCAACATCTTCGACTAAAGTATACATTACACTTCTTGTACTAATCAAAGATCGACCCACCATACGGTAGATCTTTTCTGTACGAATGGTGGGTGGTGTTATATTCAAATGACGCTAGATAATAAATTATTTTTCGTGTATACGACGATGCCGATACATAGTACATAAGACTACATTGTAGTACATTGAAAGGCGAGAGATTTAATCACCTTCGGGGGGTATTTCTAGGCGGGAAATTTCAATTGTATCGCTGTTCGCTAATAAACTTTTATTAGACAAAATGGTTATTATTGCACTTTTCTACCTGCTACGGGCATTTTTTTTTACCGCGCAGCCATCTCTCGCGAACGCTCAGGTATTCCGTCTGGCGCCATGTTATATTACGGTTTCGGCTTTTCTAAGCGGCAGGTTCTTTTCGCGTGGTCGGTCCAGGTAGTGTTGAGGAGAAATGATAAATTTCATCTGCAGTTGTATCGACATTCGAATAGTATTGTGAAGCCAAAAAAAAAAAAACAAACCTAAATGAAACGAAACGATACGATACATAGTAAAACCTGAAGATGTAGCTTCGTATCTGTGTACCGAAAAAGATTACCTGATGTAGCAGTACTCGTATATATACCTATAAGATACAGATTCATTTCTGTGTACAGAAGCAACCGAGAATACCGAAATTTTGCTTCGAATTATTATAATCTTCAAACGTATGTAGGTATCAATCGTTTGTATCGATTATGTAAATCTGATTCAACGATGATACTTATTCTGGCCGAGATTGAAATGTTAGTTGATGGATATTATGACTCGAGTTGCTCGTAAAATTAAAATTACTTCGCTGATTAAAACATAAAATTACATACCACGATCGATAAATATTATTATCGCGAATAATAAAAACTCACGAACTTGTGGCGAAATCGTTTCGCTTTTATAAAGAATTTCAAGATTCTGGTATCCAAAAAAATTTAAAAAAAAACACATTGCATAAGACCGACTATAAAATTTTCACATATACGAGTAGATCGAAATGAGAGAATTATGCCATTTTTTCATTTTGTCGTCTTCAATTCAAGGGAAAGAAAATCTATCGAAAAGGAAAACAATTTATCACACTTTTTTAGCCTGATTTTTGTGAATTACTAAAAAGTTGAGTACAGATTGATTTTGAAGTAGATAGATGAAAACTACAAAAAACACATCTAGGGTATACATTATATTAATCCTAAATGCCAAATTTCAGTTTCCCAACACAATCTGATAAAGAGATAGGCGAAGAACCAACTGTAGAACTGATAAAAATCATCTGACAGTCCAGGTTTTCGAATGAGGTAATGAAGCTGAACATTTGAAACTCCCACTAAATCTACTTACCAAATTTCAGCTCACGAGCTCAATTTGGGATGGAGCTAGATGAGAAATCAACTCGAAAATTGGCAAAAATCTGCTGAAAGTGTATTTTTTTGAGTTATAAGATTGATGCGAAACTCCGAAATCCAATATTTCGAATTTATATTTTCCCAAATAATAAGTCCCCGAATCCCATATCTCAAAAAATGCAATTTCCTGAAGCACAATTTCCCAAATCCAACATCCTGAATTAATATTTTGCCAAATGTTAATTCCCGGAATCCCATATTCCGAAAAATTCAATTTTCCCAAATCTATTTTCCTGAACCAAATATCCAGAATTTACATTTTCCCAAAGAATAATCTCATATTCCGAAATCCAATTACCTGAAGAACAATTTCCCAAATCTGTTTTTCCGAACCAAACATCCAGAATTTATATTTTCCCGAGGGATAATCCCATACTCCGAAATTCAGTTCCCTGAAGTACAATTTCCCAAATCGGTTTATCGAATGTAAAATTCCAAATATATACTTTTCTAGACTATGGAATCTAATATCCTGAAAACCCTATTTCCTGAAGAACAATTGCCCGAATTTATTTTTCCGAACGCAATATCTCAAATTTATATTTTGCCAAATGCTAATTTACCGAATCCCATATTGAAAAAAATCAATTTGCTAAAACACAACTTCATAACTGTTCATCAAACATTAATTTCACAAACATAATAACCCAAGTCAAATTTTCTCGGATGTTAAATTCCCGAATCCCATATCCTAAAAATTCAACTTTTTAAAGAACAATTATTCAATTTTTTTCCCCCTAAACCTAATATCCCGAATTCATACTATTAGGAATCTTATATCCAAAAAATTCAACTTCCAGAATCATAATCTCACAATTGTTCACCAAACATCAATTTCTCGAACATAATATCCTGAAGTTATATCTTCCCAGATATTAATCACCCAAATCCCATACCTGGAAAATCTGATTCTTAAAGTACAGTTTCCCAAGTTTGTTTTCCTGAACCCAATACCCAGAGATTATATCTTCCCGGATGTCAGTTTCCCAAATCCCATGGATCCCAAAGATCCAATTCCCTGAAGCACAATTTCCCAAATCTAAACTCCCTGAGCCCAATATTCCAAAGTTATATTTTCCCTAATGTTAATTCGCCGAATCCCATATCCTAAAAATCAAATATCCCGAAGAATAATTTCCTGGACCCAACATCCCAAAGTTGAATTTTCCCAAATGTAAACATCCCAAATCCAAAAAAACCAATTTCCTGAAGAATATTTTCTCAAATATTTTTCTTGAACACCAAATTCCCAATTCCTGTATCTTAAATATATATATTTTCCTGAATGTTAATTTCTCAGAACCACTATCCAAAATATTATATTTTCCCTAAGGCTAATTCCCCAAAATCTATATCCTAAAAATCCAATTTCCTGAAGAATAATCTCTCAAATCTCTTTCTTAAACACCAAATTTCGAATCCCAGTATTCCAAAATATGCATATTTTCCTAAAAATTAATTTCCCAAATCTCATCCCATATCCCAAAAGTTGGATTTCCCAAATGGCAATTTCTCAAAACTACTATCCCAAATTTTATATTCTCCCGAATGCCAATTTTCCAAATGCCACATCCAAAAAAACCCAATTTTCTAAGGAATAATTTCTTAAATCTCTTCCTGGAACATCAAAATTCCCAATTCTAGTATCCCAAAAACGCATATTTTCTTGAATTTTAATTTCCCGAAAATTCCATTTCCCAAATATTATATTTTCCAGAATGTTAATTCCCCAAATCCCATATCCCTAATAACAATTTTTCTTGAATTTAAATTGTCAAGACTTTGGTCAATTTTCCTCCTTTTACTTTTCCATATTTGAAAAAAATTTGTAGAAATTAAATGAGCTGCCTCACTTCGACATTCTTCAACTATCTGAATTCAGTAAATGGCAACTCATTAACAATACGATCCCATTAAATGAATCCTTTCAAAACCACATCTCCTACAGGATTATTTCAGAAAAAAATACTCCCTAATTTTTCTAAATTCAGTTCAAATACCGCTTCTAGGCATCAATTTTGCAGATAAAAAATTATGTAATAATACAGAATTTTAACAAAAAAAATCATCAATTAATGTAGTAATTGAATTCGATTTTATTTTATACAATGCATAAGTAGCCCACTGTTAGATTTTACTAGACGGTGATGAATATATTTTGGGACTATTCAGGGCCTGAACAGAATTTCAAGTTCATTCGTGGGGTTCAGTATTCGGGAAAAATGATTTGGCAAAAGTGAAATTTGAGAAATTATTCTTTGAAAAAAAAAAAAAAGTATTTTCAGGAAATTCGTTCGGTTTCAGCCCTTATTTCAATTTTGGGGAAAGTAATACGGGAATATGACTTGTACAAGGTTAAAAAAGGGCAAAAATCGCCATAACTCGTCTTCTAATCAATGTAGCAGGTTGATTTTTGAATACATCGTACAATTTTAGATTCTCTATCGATTGATTCAAAAACGAACAAATATTGTGATTTTTGTTCCTCAATACCTCCTCCTCCTCCAAATTTAGAGATGATTAAATATTGACTTAAGTCATACCGACTCATACGTATCTAATTTCCCGCGTAATTTGAGTCTACTAGACGAGTTTGAGCGATTGAGTCAAGTAAACGATTCAAGTTTTTCGGGGGAAAAACTAAAAATTAATATCAGGCTTTATCAAAAAATTATTTTATTGATTTTTCAAAAGCTTATGAAGTGAATTTTCCGAATACCCTCTCCCTTATCCCTACTCCACAAAATAGTTCGATAGGTTATAATGGCTCGATTTATTGCTAACAATGTAGTATTTGGTGAACATACCCTAATCAACAAAGTTCCTTAACCAGCCCCCCTCCCTCCTCATAAGCTTTTAAATGATTTTACCAAATTACATAAATAGATCCTTTTATTCCTCCTCTTGAAAAAAAAATCCAATTTACAACATTCTTATCGCCGTACAAATCATATCTACGAGGTATAATAGGATATATAATCCTTCAAAACAAACACTTTCCATTAACACCTTCACATTAGTGGACTGTGGACATTGTATACGCAATCTTCGACCAAACCAACAAAGTACCTAAACAAATCACACTGACGGAACATTATGGGATTCTCCACAGATACAATACCAACAATCGCCAAAAAAAAAATTCGTGGGTTAAAAAAAAAATCACTTCTTGTCAATGACCAACGACCACGTACAAATACGAACAGAAAAAAAAATCACCCTGAATAGATTTACAGACGAACGACGAAATCGAATACGAATTCGACTTATTAAAAAAATTATTAAATTAAAATTTTACGATAATAATTCGTAGGTATATAAAAACGCGTTCGATTCGAAAAGTTGGTTGTTGAAGCTAATCCAATAGGCTGCTAGGCTGCTAAAGCCTCAGCATATACATTTTTTTGTATACAAGCATCCGCGTAAAAACATCTTATTTATATACGATACTTAAAAAAGATAAAAACCTTAAATTGAACCGTCTCCAAGAATGACATTTTAATGCCGGCCGCACACTGATTATTAAAATTTAGAAGAAAAAACACTTCGATTTATCTCGGAAATGATTTCTCTTTATATACCTAAACCTATATACATAGGTATACCTATGCAGGGGAAAAAATTCCATCGTTTAAGACTTTTATGGCGATGTACAAATGGAACGCCATTAAGCAAATGTTCGGATACTTCGTATGCTTTACCTGGAGATTAATTCGGAATATATTCAGTGATACCTAAACAACTACTAACATCTTGTTTTATTTTTTTTTTTTTTCTGCTTCCTAACATATCGCATCCGACATACGTACTTCTCTGCTCGCCTTCGGTAATACAAAATAAAATTCAACCATCCCACATCGATGATACTTTCGTCCACATAGAAAACAAATCCGGCTATTTTTACAACAAACACGATACCTACATTGTACCCAACAATAGCAATGCGATAATAAAGATGCACTCGTGGTGCACTAGAAAATCTGCACAAAACAAAACAAAACAATACAAATCGCGAGGACATTTCTTTAAAGAGGAAAAAAAATCTTCAATGGTAAGATTAGCAGCAGATTAAGTGCTCGAGAAAATTTATAATTCTGTCAAAAACCTCGTAAAAGACACACAATTACAGTATCGTTCTAACAGCAGCCTACCGATTAAGTAGGTCTAAGTATCTACTCGAGAAAATTTACAATCGTCTCAAAATTTCTTTTTAATAGAAAAAAACAAAACAGCATGCAATCGTGGTATTTATTCTTTTGTTACCAAACAGTAGGAAAAAAAAAATCAAGTCTATATATTGAGACACCCTACATTACATCTTCCGAAACTACTCGCATACCATGGTTCAAGAAATGCTAGCAACCGGTGCGTGTACTGTAATAAAATGTGCCGAGTGTAGAGAGAGGTAGATGGAAATTAAATATAGGTACGTAGTACGCTTGAAAAATTTCCAATACACAGATCCTCTTAATCAACTACCTAAACGATCGATTCTATCTCCAATTTACGTACCTTACCAATATTTCATTATACGAGTAAAATTAGCTCGACCATTATTAGTGCCTGAAAATCGTGTTTGTTTGATTAATTTATTCGTTTGTCTAGAAACGATCGGCAGCACAGTAAAATTTAATCGAATTAAATAACTCGTACGGTACGAGGGGGGTGAATTTTTCCATTAAGCAAAGAGAGATAGAAGAGACAGCTAAAAAAAAATCCATACGAAACAAAAATGGTCAAAGAATGTTCGGTAGGTGTAACAAGCTATAACACTAGGTAAACACGTGAATATTTTAATCGAATTAAATAACGGTAATGAAAAAAAAAAAAAAACTTGAACAATTGAACGAAATTGTGAAGAAATCGATTTTTTTAAATCTCGATTTAATATTACGACGTTTTGGAGTAAAATAGCTCTGACTGTGTGTACCTAACAAAATGGCTAACTCGGTAACTGAACTTTTTTTTATAAAGTTGATTTTTTTATCTACCAATGGAAATCTATACCATTTCGAATCCATCCATATAGCTAAGCAACACGATAATTTAGTCGATTTATTATCTAACCGACAGATCGACTTATTCCAAAGACTTCGAAAGAGGTATACACATATACCTTCGTACGTTGTACGAAGTATAATTATCGAAGGCTTATCTCGGGTATGTATAGGTACCGTACATATATGGCATATCATAATATAATACTCCTTATATTCTCGCACACATATCCAAACCAATCACTCTTCGCGGTATTTCATTATTATTATTAATCGTCGTCTAAATCCAATACCGTGAAAATTCACCATCTCGCGAGTCGTCGTTGTAATTACCGTATAAGCGAATTAATCGATTTTTTACCGCCGCGCCGTGAACTATGTTTACTCGAATGTAAAACTAAAAAACTTCGAACGTTGATTAATTCCATCATTCTCTGTTTCTAATTGTATAATAATCTTTAGCTTAGCAATAATCACGAAGTGATCGGGGTCGTGGTATGCAGAGCCTAGAATGGAAAGCAGGGATTAAAAAAAAACCAAGGGTCATGACCTAATTTTATACGATCACCGAATGTATATTTTTTAAATGAACGTTGCAAGATACAGGCTAAAGTTGGAAAACAGGGAGGGGGCTCAAGTCTACCTCCTTCCTGGGTAAAAATCAAAAGAAAAGCATCAGCCTGATTTTCGTCAGCACTTATACGTAGATTTCTTGGAATTTTAATGTTAAGAAAAAATGGTTCAACTTTTAAAACTTTCGGATTAAAAATATGAAAAAGCCGCGAGTCTTGGGGGCATAATATAAGCAAGGGAAATGATGGAAATTTAATGCTCTTTCCAATGAGCTATCAAAGAAGTTCCTACGTGCATTTTTTTTTTTTACCTAATTGTGGACCAAAAACTCAATACAATGGGATGCTAAAAAAATTCAAAATTTGGAAGCTTAAAATGTTCGATTTGCCCATTTCATTTTTTCCCTAAAACATAAGATATTTTGAGGATTCCATTAAAAAGATTTTAGGTCTCTGGGTCCCATAGAACGGGCACACTCGAATTTTTTTTCTGAATTAATTGGGTACTTCTCGCCAACTTTTTCTTATAGCTTTGTATTATTGATGAATTGAAAAAAAAAAACAATTTCCAATCAGTGTTAAAAGTGGTGGTTGTAGTTGTTGGGGGGGGGGAGTGATAGGAATGAAAATTTGACATCATTAAAGGACACATTTAGGAGAAATGCAAAATTTCAATTTCCAGAGTAATCAGGGTAGGAACAGCCCAGTTATGGACAAAAAACTCAATACAATGGGGTGCTAAAAAAATTCAAACTTTGGGAGCTTAAAATGTTCGATTTGCCCACTTAATTTTTTCCCTAAACCATAAGATATTTTGAAGATACCATTGAAAAGATTTCAAGTCTCTGGGTCCCATAGAACGGGCACACTCGAATTTTTTTTTGAATTGGGTACTTTTTGCTGACTTTTTCCTTGTAGCTTTGTATTAATGACTAGCGGATCCGACACGACTTCATTCTGTCAAATAGATTTGGAATGTGGCAGTTTATATTTCGACCTTAAGACGTTTTTACTCTGCTGATCCTCACATACCGCCCCCTATCATCATGGTGACGGTTCTGTTCAGGAGAATTAAAGAAAAGGATCAGCTCGGGTGACCTAAGTATCTTCGCTTCTACGAACTTTGGCCATCCTTTTGGGACCCACTAAAAACTCCGACTGGGATGTCTGCCAGAGGGCTCTCTTGTGGTGAATTGCCCATGAAATATTTGCAGGAATTTGTAATTGCTATCTGACACTGGTATCGCTCAATTTCTCTTTTTCAGCAGAAAAAATACACCGAAAAGTTAACAAAATGAGCATTCGAGTGCATTTTTAAGCTCTATTAACCGTTTTTTACTCCTACTTCACCGACTGAATTTTCAAGAAAACAAAAAGGGTCTTACAAAGGCATTTCTATTTTAGATTTTTTTTCAAAAATTGACCAGTGGGGTGGGGAAATGGAAAATTACGACATTTCGTTGAATAGACGAATTGAAAATTTGAAGACTTTGACTTAACTCTTGACACCCCCCCCCCACCAATTGAAAAATTTGCATAAGAAATCGAGGATAAATTATTTAGATTTTTTTTGTTGCTTTTCAATGGGTACAAAATCATGCATACGAATAGAAAAAATCGTTACATTTTGATTTTTGGAGTGAGAAAACTGAGTACTTCCATGATAAAATTTCGTATTTTAAAATAAATGATTTTTTTTTACTTTTTAACTCGATTTTGATGATTTTACTACCCTCCTACCACCGGTAAAAAAATTCAAATTTTATCAGTCATTTGGATTAAGCTAAATCAATACCAACAAATTGAAAAACTTATTTTTCAATTTCTTTGGAATTTTATAGCTACGGAGAGGGTGGCGGGGGGTCAAGATTCAAGTTGTAGAGCCCAATTTTTTACCACGTTCATTGGAAGTTCTCTTGCAACTTTTTTCATCATTTTTTCTCCAACTTTCGTAAAAAAAAAAAAAAACTAAAATGAAACATCTTAAAGCTTATTATAACCCCTTAAACAATATCTGTTTATGACTATAAAGTCATTTTAATAAAATACAAGAATATGACGAAGCATTCATTAAGGTGCAAATTAAGGTATACAAAGAAACTCCAATTTTTTGAAGTTGAGGAAAATGCCTTTTCATAGAAAATGAATCAATTTTTACATTAACACTTCCTTTCATTTAACATATTTTTTACATTCATTCAAGCCCAGGTAAAATTAATAAAAATATTTCAGCAATTAAAAAAAGACATTTTTAAAATACCTCGTGTTTTCACTTGGAAAATACAAATCGAGGTACATAAGACCAGTGTAACCTATTTCATTATAATTCGTACGATAATAAAGGGGTAGTGTACTTTCTATCAGCACCAAAGAATAGAAAATGTGCACTTTTTAAACCAGTTCTTGCTCGAAATTGTTCAATTTTTTCAACTAATTGATAACTGTTCGAGCAAATAGCACCATTTTCGTTGAAAATTCAAAATCGTGTTCGATAAAAATTAGACGTAATTTTTTTCAATTCGGTTGGTAAAACCGATCTATAATCGTACATTTATATAATTTTTATACGTTTCAAATTCTGAAGGTGGAGTAAAGCAGACAGTAGGCACTTTATAATAATTAGGTAGCGATTACTTAGTCGTTATCATTTTTATGAATTTATTGTTTACTAAATTCTCGACATCAAGATGTTCAAACATAAAGACTACTGAATCTTATTTTCTCATATTTTGTAAACACCGATTCCCAGCAGGTATATAGATGAATACGATAATACCTCTCAGTTCAGTATCTTTTCCTCTTCTAAAATGTTGACTTTATAAAATTTTAAAATTGCACAGTTTAGGTGAATGAAACGTATTGAATTTTAATACCAAACTTTGCCAATTGATATTGATAATAAATGTGCCTCGATCTACAAACCTGATAGGTATGTACTCATTTACAGCAACTTTTCGTAACTATTAAATGTATTAATTTGTTGGTTAATTCTGATAAAAATCTAAACTAATCAATTTCTACAACAAAAACTGGTAAACGACATTAGTAACTCGTTAATTTCGAGTTTATTTTTACTCACAAAACACTTCAAAACTAGTTGCAAAAAAAAACCTTCAATCGCCTTGTTTCTTTCTACAACTAGATCAGAACGATCGTAAATATAATATCAATTACGAAGATCAAACGAGCAGTGAAAATTTCATCAATATTTTTCCAAAACATTATCTACAGACTAAATCATGTCTTATCAGTCGGATTTACGGATGTGTAATTCCAGTAAATTAATATAATAAAGAACAATGGCTGACTGGCTGTAATATGTAGTTACGATTATACATTAGTCTGGGTTTCATTTCATCAATCAGAGTTGATTAGCAAAGCATTTCTATTAATTCACTTTGAACATTATGCTAACATTATGTTAATTCAACTAACATTCTTTGCATTCCGATACACGATGGTAAGTCGAGTATATGAATGTAAAATGCAAACTATGCAACGATACGAGTAGATATTTTTACTAAAAGGATGCTCAACGTATATAGTTGGGTATATAAGTAGACAGAGGCGATGAAATCGATATAAAATCTTAAAATGAAAAACCTTCACATGCAGCAGATCACGAAGAGCATGATATCTAAATTACTAAATAATTCACCATTGGTAAATCTTCATTCAACGATTACACAACTACATAAATCGTACGTATCAATAATAGGTAATAATTTAGATTAAAATATTACACCTAAAATAACCCATACGAATAAAAATACTTTCCAGTAAGTAGTATAAATGAGGAAAACAAAAAAACACTCACCTTTTTATCACATTATCCTTGGAATCGACTACATGTTGCACACAAAACTAATCACAACAAAACACCACATAATAACGAGAAAAAAAAATCCAACCACCAAAATACAAATATACGAAAATAAAATCAAAAAAATAAATTTAAAAATCTAATTATTATTGTCTGTAACGCGTAACACAACAGAATTGATATTACATTTGAAAAAATTTTATTATTTAAAAAAAAAACGTACTCGCGACAGCGTTTAGTATAAGACTATAAACAGGTTGGTATGCGCGACTTAGAGCGAAGCGCGAACTGGTTCGACGATGAAAAATCTTACTTGGTAGAGGTCGCTCGAATCAGCCGCCCTTTCGAGATACCTGGATAACGTTGATAGCGCTTCGGGGTCTATATAGGTAAAAGTGAATACACATATACCTGATACATACGAGCCAACATACCGAACACAAACGCACACATACACGTACTCAAAATAATATAATAAAACGTTAGGTATCTTGCCGCGCACTCACCTGTACTGTGTATTTGTGGCGTAGGAGAGAGAGAGAGAAAGAGAGTAAATCTCTAATAAAGCATTGCGTTTTCAAACCAACAACACCACACAGCAGATCAGAGGAGGACCGAACGAGGTGTCTTTTACACTACACCAATGAAATTTATTCACACGTATATCTGGGCTGAAAATTTTCGTATATAAATTTGCATTAAGCAGGTACATATTTTACGTTGCAAAATATCACTTTGATTTGGAAGTTTGAACTTCTGAAAACGCGGAAGTAATTTTTTATATCGGGTTTGTTTGCTTACATAAATCAACAGCTAAATATATGTGCGCGGTGAGACGTGCAACGGCGCATCGCCGTCGCTCATTTTCAACACAATAGCTTGTAAATTGAAATTTCGTGCGAATTTCAATGTACCCTAACTATTTGAATTTTATTTAATTTTTTTTTTTTTTTTTTTTTTTTTTTTTTTTTTTTGTAAAAAAAAGGAATACCTGAGATAAATTTTTTCCGGGAAAATTGACTATATATTGGGAAAAAAATTTCAATTTAAAATCTCAAATTCTGCGAAGAGTTTTGCATTGAAGTAAATGATTTGAGGATTGAGAAGTGAAGTAACTAGATTAGTTTTTATGTTACATCATTTTTTTTTACCTTCCATTTCACGATGCTGCAACCCAATTTACAAGAAAGCCAGTGTTACGATTTTTAGATTTTTAGCCTGATTTTGCATGGCAAATTATCAATGAAAACGAGGTCATTGCTGACTATCGACCTACGGCGAACGAAGGGGGAAACAAAATCCGTTTTGGGGTTCTAAAAGATCATTGAGACTACTTTTGGCCCATGCCAGATATTTATTTCTTTTTATTTTAATTTTTAGCCTGATTTTCTGTCACATTGTCAATGAAACCCAGACTATTATAGTCTATCGACCAACAGTGGTGGTGATGGTTGGTGGGTGGGGAAGGGGGAAATATCAAGAAAATCCATTTTGGGGTCTTAAAAGGCCATTAAGACATTTTTCGACCATGTCAGATATTTATTTTTATTATTTTTTTCCACCGAGTATTACAATTATTTACTCTGCTCGATACCGACCTAAATCGCTGCAATTTAGTAAATAGGCTCAAATTTACAGCTAATTAGATATATATGAGTATAAATGACCTCAAGTCAAAATTTAGTTGTGCCCAAATTTAGGGGAGGGGATGCTGAAAGGCAAAAATCGTAAAAATTGTTCCTCTTTAGGCCAATCGATTGAGAATTAAAAGTTGTACAGCATATCTAAAAAGCGGCTTCCTATTTTGATTAGGAAGGGAAATATGGGGACTTTTCCCCTTTCTGACCTTGAAACCCGGATTTTTCTCTTTTATCGCCCCTCCTAATTAAGCTGGAATGTTAAAATTTTGTGTGTGGACTGAGTACAAGCCATAGATTTGTGTTTTGGGTTTTGCAACTTTTCAGCTCCATTACACCTCTCCCAGTCCCGAGAGAGTGGTTTTATGGTGGATTTTCTTATTTTTTGAGTTCTTGCTACGCATATCTTCCCTCCAAATTGAGCTAGGAAGTTGAAATTCAGCATGTAGATTTAATAGAAGTCCTAAATGTACCTTTCGGAGGTATCAACTTTTCACCCCAATTGCATCCTTCCCAGTCTTGAAAGAGTGATTTTTTGGGCGATTTTTATTATTTTTTGAGTTTGTACAACGCATTTCTCCCATCCAAATTGAGCTGGAGGATTTAAACTCGGAATGTAAATTTAGTAGGGGTGATAGAAGTGCTTTTCGGAGGTTTAGATATTTCAGACCTATCCCACTCTTCCACAGCCTAGAAAAGGTTACTTTTTGGGTGATGTTTATTATTTTTTAAGTTTATTTCACGCATATCTCCCTTCCGAATTGAGCTAGAAGGGTTGAAAATTGGCACGTAAATTCCGTAAGGGTGATGAATGTGCCTTTTTGGAGTTTCAGATATTCATTCCAATATTTACCGGTACCTCAATCATTGCTGAAGAAAAAATATTCCTGAACGCATTTTTTTTTTATTCCATGAACGGACAATTCGTTCATCTCCTGATCTTTAGGGAAATCAGGCTCAAAAATCAACGCATTGCGATGCTTTTTTTAACTTTACGACTTGTAAAAGACCAGCTGAAAAGTGCAGAAAAATTATTAATCAGTACGTTAAAAAATGGTTTGCTTTTGTTTTGAGGGGGTTTCAAAAAAAACCTATTTCTTGATTAGGAAATTCATAATTGCGAATAGGAGGGGAAAATTGTGATATTAAACTGCATTTTTAATCTAGGTACCTGATTACATTAAAATAAAATAAAAGCAGGCTGAAAGAAAAACGGATTTTTTTTCCTAGGTTTCCTGGAAATCAATTTTGAAAAGTCTTTTAAATTACCCGCCAAATTTGTCGATTACATTTTTTGGTATCTTTGGAAAATTCAAAAATGATTATTAGATGAAGTCAAATGAAAATCTGAGCATCTGAATAAACGATTTATCAAAAATACGAATTTTTAGCCAGATTTTTTCTATCATTTGAGACCCTTTTTTTCCTATTTGTTTATTTTTTCCTGAATTAAAAATCATCTGCTTAGCTCGATACCAACCAAAATCGGTTTACTTTGGGCAGTAGGTTTAGATTGATAGCGGATTCGATATTTTCAAGTGGGGATAACCTTGGATGGAAACTTGGTTGTGCCCGAATTTGGGAGAGGGGGTGTTGAAGGGCTGAAATAACAAAAGTGACTCCTTTTCAAGCTAATTGATAGGGAGTCGAAAGTTGCACAACAGAACCAAAAATCAGCTTTCTACGAGAATTTGGATGGGAGAAATAAGGGGTTTTCTCCTATTTAGCCTAGAAAAATTGCTATTTTACGCATATCTCGTTTCCAAATATAGTTGATGGATCAAAATTGGGCATATATATTTAGTAAACGTTCTAAATGTGCCTTTTGGCGATTCCAACTTTTAAGCCCCATTGCACCTCATTACAGCTCTGAATAAGTAGTTTTTTGCCGACTTTTTCTTATTTTTTGAGTTTGTTTCTCGCGTATCGACTCCCCCCCCCCCTCCTAAATTGGACTAAAAATTTGAAATTTGGTATGTAGATTTAGTATAAGTCCTGGATATGCTTTATGAGGGTTTTGGAAAACTTTTTATGAAATTTTTGGTGTTTTTGAAAATTTTGAAATTTTGAAATCAGAAGATTTTAGAGATAATTTAGCGATGTCAATTTTTGCCAGGGTCACTTGACGTAAGACTTCGCAACTTTTTCCCCTCTCCATTCTCCTCTCCTCTTTAAACTTTAAAAAAAGAGTTTAAAATTAGAATACGGCGATATTTTTCACTGTAAACTTACCCAAGTATAGAATAAAAATAATTCATTAAGTTTTAATTTCTTTCCAAATTTCCAAGAGATGTTCATTTAGATAAAAGCACGTACGTGAAATTCGACAAAATTAACTACTTATTATCCTAAGATTTGGATATCTGCATCATTAAATGAAAAAAAAAATTGAATTTACGATGTAATCATTTAACATTTAAGCAATTACCTATTATTTTATGTTACTTATTTATAGCTACGTGCTTATTTATTGTTGTTTTTTTCTTTGAATTTGATAGCTCAGATATGGTGATTCGAAGTATTGGCAATTCATTAATGGTCATTTTACCCGATTTAGTCGGTAAAAAAATAAACAACTGGTTTGACCTAGTTCGTCCTCTAATTGCTTTCAAATTTCAAAATGTAAGTTTACTCGTCATAAAATACACGCTTTTTCAATATTGGTACTTGAGAATACACGAAGGCCTAAATACCTGCCTAGCTCTTTTAAAAAATAACTCCATAATAAAAAAAAATACGAACTCATATACCTAACGTTTATTTTTACAGATTTTAAATCGTACAAATAATATTTTCGAACTTGTTACCGTCGAGCCAGTATTAACCAAAAGGCCTTCCGATCGTTCTCTAGACGCAATTATAATGAGCGATGAATCAGACGGTGGTCCAGACGACAGAAAATTAAGACTTAAAGGTACATATAGAATCGATTCGTACACGTATGGCTTAATGTCATATACCACCATAAAATTAAGAAACTCAAGGAACTATTATCTCACTGATGAATATAATTTACATATATCTAGGTCAAATGATCTATATGGACAATTGGAGGATGATGATGTATCTAGGAACACCAGTGATGCCAGATTTGAATTCATTAATAATTACCGGTCTTTACATTAACGATTTATCGATGCATGATTTCAGCAGGTACCTACCTATATAGTATGCTATTCATGACATATGCCTTATAACTTTCAACATCTGTATATTAAAATAATTAGAAGGTGTGTCGACGAATGACCGTTAACGTGTCAATATTCTAGAGTGTTACGTAGATATTTTAAATGTATATGAATTAAAGTTATACGTACATAGGTAGACTTACCTGTATTACCTATCTGTAGATTTGAACATTGCGACGGTGAAAACAATAGGTAGCTTTAGGCAATAAGATGGATAGGTACCTATCTAATTAACGTTCAATTAATGATTAGCCCAAATCGAATATTTCTTCAGAGTTCATTTTGACAATTTTTAATTTAATTTAGTAGAAATAAGAACCCTATTTTGAATTAAATTTAAATAAACTAACGCTCTTATAAAAAAAGATGGGGAAAGTAAACGTTTCAAAATATTTCGAAAGGAAATCTTGATATGTAGCTATATTTTTTTGATTTGAATATTCACATAGTGTTCCCTTATTTCAAACAGGGACTTAATGTTAGCAGGAACGCAGCAATCAGTCGAATTGAAATTGGCTCTTGATCAAGAACAACACAAGTCGAAAAAGCTAGAAGAATCGATGAGAAAATTAGACGAGGAAATGAAACGAACGGACGAGCTACTTTATCAAATGATACCGAAACAAGTGGCCGATCGATTGCGAGCTGGTGAAAATCCAATTGATACTTGTCAGGTTAATATTTCATTGGTTTATTTTTAAAACGAGTTTCGAGAGTAAGCCTAGCTACCTCTGTATAAAACGCTCTTCCAACAAATCCAACCAATTGAGTTTTTTTTTTTTTTTTTTTTTTTTTTTTTTTTTTTTTCGTACGTACTTATTTTCAATTATAAAATACAATCGTGAAATACATTTTTCGTCGGTATTTTTTTACTCAGCGACAAAAAATAAAATACGACGAATATAAACCACATAATATGTATTAACGACACGTATTGTTTTCAATGTCAATATTTTACGTTAAAATTGGGCGAAAAAACATTAAAACTTTAGGAGAAGTTGTAGATGGACCATTTACATGATCGGTATTCAGTGGCCTTCCGAACCGATGTGCTCGCGTGGAGGGGGGGGGGAGAGCTTCAAATTTACTAACCCAATTTTTAAAATTTTCAACTGATTTCTCAAAACTTGGATGAGTAGCCTACGTACTAAATTATCCCAGAACTTTGCAAAAAAGCAAGTTTCGTAACTAAAAAAAATTATTTAGCACGTACAAACGTACAATTTAGGTTGGTGATATTGGTGACGTTTCCGCATAAATCGAACTCCCTGAATACGATAATGAAGTTAGATTCACTATTTGACCTCAATTAATACCATGTTCTAGAGCACAACTGCCTCTCATTCCTCCAAAAAAATTCTTCAATTTTTGAAGTTTTCAAAACGGTAAATTTCATCATTTTATTACTTTTCTTACGATTTGTTGAAAATTTTTCTGTTTGAAGTTACGTTTTGCAAGCTGAAGAAGATAGAGTTGTAGTCAGTGGCCTTCCAAAGTGATGCACTCTGAGGGGAGGAGGGGGGATAAGTTTCAAATTTACCAACCAATTTTACTAACTATCAAAATTTCTAACCGATTTCTCAAAATTTTATAAGTAGCCTAAGTACTAAATTTTCCCTAAACTTTGCAAAAAAGCAAGTTTAATTAATAAAAAAATTTATTTAGCACGTGCAAACGTACATTTTTGGTTAATAAAACATTTTTAATAATAATTTTTTTTTAACTAAAATTTTTTCATGCCTGTTTATTCAAATTTTAATGTGTTTATATCGCATTTGCGACAAAGACTGGACGATTTTTGGCGAATTTAGGGCTGCAGTCGAGTCATAGCCATCATTATTAAACTATTCTAGAATTTAACTGTTTTTCCAATTTCAAACAGTGACAGTTCTG
>FIZR01015655.1:0-10736 GCA_900060175.1 Ferrisia virgata
CAAAAATGAAGAATGCTTATTTTTTTATTTATTTTATTTTTTATTTCATTTTTTTTGCGAGTTCGCGGGGCCCTTGAAAACAGCTGGGGCCCGGGGCATCTTGCCCCTTTTGCCCCCCCCCTCTCGTCGGGCCTGCTCATAGTCGTTTCTTGAAGGCTAAGAAAATCGATAGGGGGGTGGAAAGTAGGACATGTACCATATTTCAGCTTTTTTCGTTGATCAGACCAAATTTTCATGATTTACACCACGATGAGAGAATTATGCAATTTGAAAAATTCGCCAAAATTCGAGAAATACATTTCGAGACATGAAATTTGGGAAATGGTGTTCTTTTAATATTTACTTTCAATTTATTCATGTATTGGCTCGAAATTTTACTTTGAGTTGTGATACCTGCCTTATGGATTATGAAAAAGTAGTAAAGAACGTGTTTTTTTTGGTTTTGATTTTTTTTTGAGCGTGTTACACTCAATTTTGGAACCTCAAAAAAATATATTCGATAGATGACCACCTGACAAAAGCAATGAAAAAATTTCTAGCCATGAGTCTCCCCCCCCCCATTTTTAAACTTTTTTTTTTTGAAAATTTCAACACGAACAAAAATTGGGAAAATGTGAATTGAAAATTTTCATTCATAGTACTGAGTAAGATGTATAATCTGTGAAAATTTCAAAATTTTGAACCCCCCTCTTACAGAGATATCGCGAGTTGAAATTTCAACATTAGGGTGGGGATAATTCCGGAAGAGGTGGGTGTGGGGGTCAAAAATTTTTTGGGATGTTTTTAGACCATACGTAATATTTTGGTTCAAGTTTGGCCCATTTTTCACCCTTATTAGAAAAGACCCCTTAGAATAAAGAGCACCAGCGATGCCTTTATGCCTTTATAGTTTACATGTATAATTCAGCGAATACGGTAGAGCAAAATACAACGTTATAGTTTTAATCTCTCGTAAAGAATTCATATCCATTGTAAACGTATTATAATGGAGAGAATACAAGCGCTAATACTCATTTATCAAACCTCCCAGCTAAACATCGAATTAACGAGCCAAACAGGCGGAAATATTTTCTTCCAGTACATTAATATGGTATAGGTATAGTCGTCGTCGTCGACAGCATTGATTCGATCAACAAGTACCAAAAGGGC
The DNA here is from genome assembly GCA_900060175.1 of Ferrisia virgata. Lineage (NCBI taxonomy): Eukaryota > Metazoa > Arthropoda > Insecta > Hemiptera > Pseudococcidae > Ferrisia > Ferrisia virgata. The sequence goes on from FIZR01015655.1 coordinate 1,150, forward strand.
CTGCCTAATACATGACGGCTATTTCGAAAGGGTGTGGGCGGTCGTCTCGTCGTCGTTCGCACACAAAACATACGAAGAAAAAAAGAAATCCGCTTATAATTACACATTGTACCAATATAGGTACCTAACCTACGTTCATCCGTCAAACGCAAGTTAACGATAAAAAAAAAAATTCCCTCGTATCATTTTTTTTTCTTCTTTTTTTTTTTTTATTCCTTTTCGATTTCCTTTCGGTCCTTACAGCAAAGTAGCACACATATAACGTACATGAAGGATCAGCTGTCTTCTCAAAATAAACGTTTCTCTCGTTCAACTTTAACCGAGATTTGCGGCCGACATTGAAAACTATTCGCGTACGTTTAGTTTTGGTAAAAGGTCAGAGCCGAGAAATCGGTGCGGTAGCGTTTAAAATTCGCCCCCAAATGCGGTACGCCGTTTCTATATTACATCGAAAACCGCTTAATCGAAAAAGAACGCCGTAATTTAACTTTTAAACACCGTCAATTACGATTAATTATGCTAACTGGAAGCATTGTTTTCTTTTAATTGCGAAAAATTCTAGCTCGCGCCTCGTTTCCTTTTTTAAGCAGCAACGTAACCAAAAGCCGTCCCCCCTTTTTTATTTGACGCTGCAAATAGCTTCGTAGTGCCGATGCCGATGCCGTGCCGCCGCCGGTTGCTTTGTGCACTTTCCTATATACACATAAACATATACCATCGATTTTGTATCGAATGAGAAAACACGTAAAATTTATATAGCCAACGATTTTTAGGTTTTGTGGGTATCTAATCTATCCTATCTATTACCTTAAAAGCTCCGTATTATGTGGGTATAAATTGGGCTAAATTATTTTGCTCCGGTTCTTGTTGTTTTGTTTTGCACTGTTTTGTTTTCTACCAAAATCGAAACGGAACGTAATAGAGTCTAATGCAGGCCAAACATACTTAAATGGTCGATGCGTTCTTTCGGTATAAAGAGTTTCCATGAAGTATCATTCAACTCGAAATAGCCATCAGGAGTATGGCCACCTGGAGTCATTTTTGTAGCTATTTACCACCCCCCCCCGTTTTATTTCAATATTTACGCATCATTTAAAGAAGAACTAGGTCTGTATGTGTGCAAAGTTCTACACATTGAGTGTAGTGAAACTGAAAAATTACTTCGAAAAAATTCGAACTTTATTGGGTTTGCATGAAATTGGATGAATGACCATTAAGTGTGACGAAATACTCTTTTTTCTACTAAAAATTATTCGATTATTGGTAGAAGACTGAAGGGGGGCCGTAAAGTTGATATTCATTAAGCCAAACTTCACTCATTTTAAGATCCACACCAAATTTCATCTTTTCAAATAAATTGAAATAAGATACGAAAAAAACACCAAAACATTCACTCTTAAAAGTATACCTTCAAAAATTTTTCACCAGAATGATTTTCAATTTGAGGTCATTTTAATGTTAATCACTCCAGCGTTCTGCCAAACCAGGCCTAATACGAGAATCACAACGATATTAGTCAATATCAAAATATTCGATACTTAATTTTAAGGCATAAGCTAAGAAAAAATTAAATGACCAGAAAAAATGATCACAATAAACTTTTAGGTTCATAACATGGATTTTGCGTATCCTCCCTCCCCCTCCCCTATTACCTTCTCATAGAGACGAACAGACAAGACAACCAAGTCAATAAGTGAAAAATTTGGTTACTACAAAAAAAAAAAATAATAAAAAAAAGTGAATAGAAAGTCACTCTTTCTGGATGTTTCAAAATATGCTACCCTCGAGTACTGTAATTGAATTTCTATGAAGAAAGAAAGGTAAGAATTTTTATCCTTTCATTTATGGAGTGAGTTGGTCAAAGAAATTCAAATTGAGCTGCATTCAAACTGAAGTAATCTTATTTTACAGGAATTTGTGTTTTTAGCCGGATTTTCCACGTCATATTTTCAAAAAAAATCAAGTCATTACACAATCAAATCACGAAGGATGTAGAAGAAGTTAGTTTCAATATAATCTGTTTTGGGGTCTTGAAAACTATTGCGATCATTTTTGGCTATATCAGGTATTTATTCTTTTTATCATTCACTTCGACATCCCCTCCCCTCCCCTCCCATTAATCAAGAATCATTTACTCAGCTCGATACCGACCAATATTGGCAAATTTAGGCTGTAGGCTTAGATTGACGGCGAATTTGATATATATGAGAGGGGATGACCTTGAGATGTCCAAATTTAAGGGAGGGTGTTCTGAGGGTCTGATATTACGAAAATTGTTCGTTTTAAAATCAACCCTCCCCCCCTACCCATATTAAGAGGGAAGATATACGTAGTTTTCCCCCTTTTGACTTTGAAAAAACTTAGCTCTTTGCATAATTCTCCCTCCCAAGTTGAACTTGAGCGCTAAAATTTGGTATATAAATCCAGTGGGTGCTTTAAATATTCTGTGCGTAAATTTCACTTTCATCCATGCTTCATTCGCTTTGGTGTCCCCAAAAATTGGTTTTTAATTAGGTTACTAGTATATTTCATTTCGCCTTTTTTCCACTTTATTTCATGCATATTTTCCCTCCAAATTGAGCTAGAGGGTTGAAATTTATTATAAATATTTAGGAGAGGTCTTATATTTACCTCACGAAGGTTTCTAATTTTTTCCCCAATCACCCATCAAAAAATCAGAATTATAATCGTTTCGATGTCCCATCACAAAATATAACAATGGGTGAAGATGAGGGTGGGGATATGGAGAGTGGGGCCCTTAAGTCCCACTGATACTGTGCTAAGCCCTCCCCTCATGTATTAAAAAATATTTGTTAGGTGGCAATTATACAACTAAAAATGGCCGATGCAGATTAATAGTCAATATCTAAGAGGATAACAATACTTTTCTGAAGCTTTTCCCGTTCAGAAATAAAGTACACTAAAAAAACCATCGCAGCCTGATTTTTGTAAAATATTATAATTACATGAATTCGTAATCAGAGGTAAAGGTAAAGGGGGAGTGCAAAGAGGCTAAAAAGTCGGCACTACCAAAAGGTATATCTTAGAACCTAAGTTGAATCTATCTACCAAATTTCAACCTTCTAGCTCAATTTGGAGAGGAAATAGGGAAGGAACAGCCCCTTTTCAAGGTCAAAGAGGGGGGAAACCCTCATATATCCCCTCCTAGTCAGCCTAGGACGCTGATTTTTGGATATGTTACACAACTTTGGATTAACTATTTATTGACTAAAAATAAATAATTTTTGCGATTTCACCCTCTCAGCACCCCCTCCCCTAAATTTAGGCATAACTGAATTTTGACCTCAGGTCATTCCCACTCCAGAATATCAAATGGTCTGCCAATCAAAGCCTATTCTGCAAGTTTGATCGATTTTGGTCAGCCGGGAAAAATAAAAAATAAATAAATATCTGACACAGCCAAAAATGACCGTAATAGTCGTCTAGGACCCAAATACGGATTTTATTGATACTCCCCCCCCCCTCTCTTACATCATAGGTTGATGGACCGAAATAACCTGGTTTTCATTGACGGTATGACGTAGAAGATGAGGCTAAAAATTATCAAAGTACCTACATTTTATCATTTTGGAAAAATCGAAAATACCCCACCACCTCTAAACGTGTATCGCCTACAAAGAGAGTAGCAGGTCAAAAAAGGGTGAATTAGCCCTTGACTGCAATTTTCAAACTATCTAGTGGAAGTTAATCCTTATAGGCTCCAGTTCGCAACCGAATTTTTTCAAACTTGCAAGCGTGATGATGGCCTATATCAAGCGTCATCGCTGCAAATTTTTTCGATCATCTTTACACTACGAAAACACTCATCTAAATTTCAAAATTAAATATCTACTTTTTTTTTCAGATTCACATGAACCAAAAAAATACGAGGAGTTTCAGGGTAGAAATAAGGGATTGCAGCCAGTAACAACGCAACACACGCAGAATCTGGGTATGTATGTTTGCCCAGTCTCTGAGTCGCAGGGGCTCGTTCACACCGATTTAAAAAAATTTTTTTCCAATTCTGTATAAATTTTTCAAGCAAGTGCATGCAACCCTAGAACCCAAATAGGTACAGATTTGAAATCTATTCGAACGAAAAGAAGATTTCATCCAAATTACCATGGTGAAGTTGATTTTTATAATAGCAAAGCAACGAAGCGAGCAGTTAATAAAATAACGAGAAAAACGTGTACCAAAACCTTCAATTTTCATAATTTCTGTTGAATTATTCAAAAATTTGTTCCCATGACACATCAATTGAATTAATGTTATTAGCAGTGAAGAGCTTGCTCTTTTCAATGCCACGAATCTTATCTCTCTATATCAATCACTTGATTCGCAAAAAATAATGAGGAATTAAGTTTTCTCAAAATTTCATTCCTAGAAAAAAATAACCAAAAAATGATAAATATTCGAATGAAAATGACTATTTTAAGGAGAAAACTTATCCATTAGATGGTTTGAAAATCGAAGCCAAGAGCTCATTTACCCCTCCTTATCTAGCTATGCTTTTTCTCTATAATCGCACAAGCAATCTGATCAAGACCATTGAAGGGAGTAGGGCGAGCAAGTACGAATCAAATTTTCACTTTAATTTCATTATACCGATAGAAGAACCTTTTATATTCAAACAAATGCATACTTATGTACAATTGTACATACATCACTTTGAAATTTAATATGAACGAACAAAGCAGCTTGAGAAATGCAAGCCAATTAAAAAAAATAAAAGGAATCGAAATCGTATTCTCAGCATTTTTCCACATCAAGTTTGTGTTGCGAAAATTTCAACCAGAAACATAATCGAATCATTCGCTTCAGTGGGTCGATTAAACGATCGTCGAAATATTCATCAAATGAAAAAAAAATCGAATAAAATTATCATCGAAAAACCCATCTTCCCTTCCGCCAATCCTGATGACACATCCAAATAGACCGGTAATTATTTTTTGATTATTCAAAATTCCTTAAGCAATTATTTCAGAGGAAAAAACAGGGGGAAAAAAATTAAACCTGCAGTTTTGAAAATTAACCTCAACGTTATCCGTAACAGCTACAATATCCACTCGAAAACCCCCAAAACACAGCAGACAATTACAACCGTGAAAATTATTCGAAACACCGACAAAATAACTCTCGACATTTACACAATCGTTACTTAAATTCACACATCAAGCCGAATCTTTGGCGAGTTAAAAATAATCGAAAAATAACACCACGTTATTTACCTGTTGATATATAGCTGATCGAACAACATCGACGACCACTTCAAAGATAAATAAAATAAAAACCGTATGAAAAAAATTCCACACACCGCACTACCGCCGAAGAATATATCAAACTAACGAAATTTCACCGCTGACGAAATCGACGAAGCAAAAAAAAAAGAAGTACGTATAAAAACTGCACACATCTAAATATAGAAAAATTTCAATATACACTCGATGCGATCCGACGACGCTTTTTTTTTTTTAAATATTCACGCCCACAGTTCTTCTTTCGACATTCGACGAACGAATAAATATATCTATATCTACAAAGGTGGATTATGAAAAAAAAAAAAAAAAAAAAAAAAAAAAAAAAAAAAAAAAAACCCCAAAAAAGAAAAAAAAAAAAAAAAAAAAAAAAAAAATCAGCAATAAAAAATCCCGAAAAAGGAGAGAAAAAAAAATACAGAAACAAACAAACAAAAATATTATACGCGCAAACTAACGAAACGGCCAGCTAAAAAATAGAAAATAAAACACCAATAGCGAATACGATAAAGTCACGCAACTGGTAGGTGCTGTATAAGAAAACTTCACACGATGTGCCTCAGGTAATCCTTTGTAACATTGGCTGTGACAAATTTCGTCCTTTTAAACGCGAAAAGATGCGCGCGCATTGTTACATCCAATCGGCGACGTCGGATAATGCTAGGGGCGCCGCGTCGAGTGAGGGATGAAGGGTATTTCGACGTTATGCTGACGTTGGAAAATTTGCAATTATCGACGAAGTTGAAATTATTTTACGAATTAAACGCTCGTTCGTCGCGTGTATGAATGAAAGGTAAGGTAAATAAGTACATGCATACGGTACACGTAATACACCGTATGTAGACATACGTGTATGTATATTGCATACCTACACCTAAACAGACCCTACATACATGTACAATTGTACATGGACACGTAAAACACACAAGCATCGACGTGAAATACACATACAGGGTGATTCATCTATAAATGCTAGTTCATCGGATTGGCAAAATAAGCGAATAAAAGCATTAAAAAATATCGTTGCATGATAAGGGTCTATTTTCAATTACGAAAAGACACTGGCAACAATTTGAAAAATGTGATGAAACATGAAAAAATATTTTGAACGCGAAGTACATCGTGCTTCGGATACATTCGTTCAAATAGAAAAATCCAACTTCAAGTGTGCGTATTCAACACATAAAAATTACTCATTTGCGAGCAGCTGGATACCTCAATACCATAATTTTACAACATCTCACCTTTTTTTTTTTTTTCAATCACACAAATGCAAAATACGCTTCATTTATAATTACGCCCAAAATTATTACCATTTTCGAACTCAGCATGAAATATTAGCCATTTTGATATGCCGAATGGCTAGTTTTAAATGAATGTTGTTAATATAATTTGGCGGGGGGGGGGGGGTGGAATAGGGGTTGGAAATTTTTTTGGAGGGCCAAAGTATACTGAGAGTTGAAACTAATCAGCCACATTTGTCTGATTTGCGTAAATTCCAATTACATTTCATCTAAATGCTGTCACTTCTTTAGTTTCCCTCTCAAATTCAAGTTTGGGGGCAGAATTCCATCAAGGGGGGGGTCGAAACCCAAAATAATGATGATTTTCGGATTCAGTGCGAAATTTTGACCTATTTTGATACATCACATCGCTATTTTTGAGCAAAGATTTCATGGATTAATTTTGGTGGAGGGGATGGGGGTGGGAGGGTGTTCAACCAGTTTATTTTCATTAATTCGCATTGTGCTGCAATTCTTCGCCCATTTTTGCGCGAAACGACTTTAAGTGGTTCCATTCAACAAAATTAACGAGTATTTTTTGGTTTGTATCTGTATTTTGGATAAGAGAACTGTTTTACTGTCAAAAATCGTCCAAAATGCATTAAAATTGTACTTAAGTACAATAGAATGCAGTTGTGCAGGGTGCAACGGAAAAAAATTACATATTCGATAATGGGAGGGGGAAGTACCTCAACCCAAATCCTTCGAATTTTTTTTTGGTTCGGATCATGTCCCCCAAAATACCTTTTTAGGGGTTCACCTTCTCATTGTGCAGGGTTTTAATTTTGAAACTGCACTTTTTCGAATAAGACAGATATTACCGACATTTTGGCAGCTCATTTTTTTGGTTCTCAAAAAAGATCGTTGGATGAACACTTTTTCGTGTTTGGATCGTGGATTATAGGGGAGTTACCGAAAAATTTTTACATCTAAAACCCTGCTTAAAAAACGGTACTGTTTGAGCTTAAATGACGACCTGAAATATTAATCGAGATCAAATTGTAAATCTTACATTATCGTTATCAGGAGAACTCGTTTAAATGAAATTGACACCAATATCATCACTCTAGATTCACCCTTGAAGGGGTAAGAGGTGCTACTGAGCTCCAAAACGGGGCTATGTGAGTTCGACGTTGGTTTACCATGATTTTATGTTTGCTTCAAAAGGTAAACATGTAACATAACGAACCATTTTAGAAATAGCAGTCATTTTTTAACATAATTATTGGGGTAAATTAAATATTTTCTCAAATTCGATGCTCAGTACCCCCGCCCACATCAAAACTAGGAAAAAAATCATGGTGAATTTGGAATTCTCATTAAAAACTGAAACTTTTTCATTCGAACCATTTTTCAATCATATAATTACCATCGGGAAGAAATTCGTTTTAAAAGTTCGAATTTTCAACATTGCGAACCCTTGGCTTGACGAAAATTTTTCGAAACGAGGCGTTACTCTTACTCGTTGATATTTTTTAAAAAAATCAATTTTCAAAAATTTGAGCTTCTAACCGTCCTCTTTCATCCTCCCTATCGAAAGTTATAGGTCTGAGTTCGAGAATTCCCAACATGGTTTTTTGCAATTGGATCTCAAAAATATGACGCTAAATATGGGGTCGGTATGGGAACTACTTTCTAGCTTATGTCTCATTTTGATTTTTCAATTGTTTTATTTTAACTTTTTTCATTTTTCAATTTTTTTAAAGAGGCATATTCATGTTAACATTATAAAATAGAGTGCAAAAATCATTCATAATCATCTTTCATTGCGAGTTTTTGATCAAAAACTTCAAATCAAAATCAAAAATGTTACATCCAAACGACAAATAAATAAATATTACACCAAAAACATTTTTGATTTGAAGTTTTTGATCAAAAACTCGCGATGAAAGATGATTATGAATAAAATACTTGAAAAACTCCACTCCATAGGAATTAGAGGACATTTGGCACACTTCATAACAAATTTCTTAAACAATTGTCAGTTCAAAGTCTGGTGGAAAAAACTTTCACTCCTAAATCGTTCAGAAGAAATAATCATCACTCGCCTTAGAATCGGTCATACTAAACTCACCCATAGCCACTTATATCTCAAAAACCCCGAGCTAATATACCAGTTTTGCAACTTCAAGCCTATCTCAACCCAACACTCTCTCTTCTTTTGCCCTTCTCTAAAACATGAAAGACAAAACTTAAACAACTCTGAAATCCCCCCAACAATCCCAGATTCATTAATTAAAATGAAAACAATCCTCCTACTAATCAGCAGACTCAACCTGAGCCACCAAATTTAAGTTCTCAATTTCCCAATCTACTCAATGATGGATGTAAAAAATCTTGATATTATACACGCCCAGTATAATAAAAATTAAACAAAAAAAAAAATTTTCATTTTATTTTTGAAATAAATTAATAAAATATTGAAAAATAAAAATTAAAAAAATTAAAAATAAATAAAAATTGAAAAATTAAAAAAATTAAAAATAAATAAAAATTGAAAAATTAAAAAAATAAAAAATAAATAAAAATTGAGAAATTATAAAAAATAAAAAATAAATAAAAATTGAAAAATTAAAAAAATTAAAAATAAATAAAATATTGAAAAATAAAAAAAATTAAAAATAAATAAAATATTGAAAAATAAAAAAACTAAAAAGAATGAATTAAAAATTTAAAAATTTTAAATCTTTACGTAAAAGAGTAAACACTGAAAGGATCGAGTTTTGATATTTTAAATGTAGTTGATAGAATTTTTTTCTTCGTTTTTAACATGGATATGTGTTAGGGATGGGGGTTGTTTTCTGAAAATGTGGCATTCTTCATATTTAATTTTAAGTTTTAGATGAAAAACTCATGATGAAAGATGATTATGAATTATTTAGCACTTTGTGTTAAAATATCGATATGGATATGCCACATATCCCTGGAATTTTTTTTTTTTTTTCATCTTTTAACGTGCCATGTTCAGAAGCTTAGCCTAGAAGCACGGTTGAAAGGAGTGGTGGAAAAGGTGGTATGCCTAGAGATGGGTTACATTAGAGGAGGG
>FIZR01015656.1:0-20039 GCA_900060175.1 Ferrisia virgata
CACACACACACACACACACACACACACACACACACACACACACACACACACACACGCACCAAAATACTCTCACATACGAACCGTTCCGTCCGTACAGATACGAGCACAGCAGCGGAACCTAATCCTAATGCACGAATCTAGCTTAAGCTATATGTACATACATATATAGATATCTATGTATATATATATTATTTCATAAAAATACAACGTAACGCGACAAAAATCGCCACCTAAATGATACAGTCGCTTATATGTACCATAGACAAACGTTAGGCGCACTCTGGCCCCCAACATAAAGCGTTCACAATGTGACTTCTTTACTTCTTCGACATGAATTTCATCACAGAGGCGGAATGCAGAAAAACAAGTTTCTAAGAAATACACAATCAGATTCGAGTCATTTCTGGTCAATCATCAACACATATATACGTTTGTACGTTTGTATATATATATACCTACTCCTCCTCCTCATCCTCAGCCTCCTCTACTCTATCGGTCTTGTGTTCGTATATAAACCTAATACAGATATTAAACCATACCATTCCCACATGAAAAATCCCAGCTGCATATAAAACTTTCACAATCAAATTTTTAACCCGGACCAAGTCTTATGAAAAAAAAACAAACAAAAAAAAAAAAACCACTAAACATTTTATACTCAAATGTTCGTGCGCTAAAATTCCAACATTAAAAGAAAATTTTCAATTCGTCGCAATCTTTGCATAGTCGGACAAATCGGTATTCTTAAATATTCTTTTTGTCATTTCTAGGAAATTCGTGCTGTTCATAAAAGTCTCTTCAGCATCTATACATCAGACAATTAGAAATGAAGCTGCAGAACAAGAGGGAAAAAAGTATCGCATTCCATACGATACTTATTGAAAAAAAAAAAAAAATACTCGTTTTTCCTCTCCGCTTCCTTACGCAATGAAGATCGATCTATCGATTTGATACTCTGCTCTTTTTTTTTTTTTCACCGTCTTTCATGCTCCTGCACTCGGTTGGACCTTTTTTCTTCGTCTGCGTCGTAATTACGTGGATTAGATACAAATTACTACCACCACCACCACCGTCGCCAACGCGAATCGTTAATTAGAAAGGGGGAAAAAAAATCATCCGATAAAGAATTTCCTCTTTTTATTAAACGATTTTTATGACGTAATGAAAACTTTTTTATCTATTTTTTCAAACAAATTACGCGTACTTCGACCAATAGTTTTTCATTCAAAGTGTAAAAATTGATACTCACAGGGATCCTCCTACTGTGACATAAATAAAATATTGAAAATATCTTTTAGAAAAAAATTCTCTAATTTCGAGCTTGTTAAATACATAGAAAAATCTACCAAATACGTAAATCTGCTCGAATTAACTATTTTTTCCGCATCAAAAACGAATATTACACCCGCAGAAATTCGTATATACGAATTAGCATTTATGGGTGTGAGCGATCGAAGATATTTTTGCGATTTATTTAATACCTATTCCCGTAGCACTGGGTGTTTAACTGGATTCGTATATTATAATTTTTGACACCAGCTATTTAAAGCGTATAAAACATCACCATCGGATCACATGTATACGATATAAATTATCGAGCTATAGAATATTAAACGAATAGCGACCGCGCCATTGTCAACGTCGCAGTCATCGGCTGCTGCTTTCGGGTCACACAATGTAATCAACGATCGTATTCTGATTATATATTTTTCAAAGCAGTGCCGAGATGAGAGCGCCCCATAATGAATTACGTGGGCATGAAAATTAACAACGACGACGGATTTTCATAAATTTAAATTTTACTCTTTGATTTTGTATTTCGTGTGCTGCAGAAATCGTATAAAGTTGCGCGAGTTTACGATCTCGAGAGCACAACACGCGAATATACTTAGGATTTTTCATTCTCCTTTCTAGCCAGAAATATTTATAAGTAATCTTCGATTTTATTTTTTTTTTTTATTGTCACGTTATGATAATTTTTTCATCTATTTTGTAACGAAAATTATCAAGTTTTATCCTTTGATTTATATTTTGTTAACGCGAATACAATGTTCGAAACGAGCTGACTATGAGAGCGTGAAATAAATTTCCCAACATTATATTTGGTATAAGGAACAAAGAAGCAGGTGGACATAAATGAATGGATGTGAAATTTGAATTTTTTCAAACAACATAATCCTCGTTTTCATGTTTAATCCAATAAATTGCAATATTTAGTTTATTCAGGCAGAATAATTACAAGATCTGGGTAACTTAATTATCAACGATGGATATTTTTAAATCAACTTTTTTGAAAAACTAATTCGCATTCATGACTGAACGGGAGAGTAATCGTGAAAACGCCCAGGTCATAAATTTTGTTTTTAGTGGCCAAACGCTGTACACTCTTCAATTCGTCGCAGCATGATAAGAAATACAATTTTGTGAAAAAAGAAATCCATTCAAATAATACAACTAGAAAACAAACATAAAAGATGGCTATTTTCGGTGCAGAATCATTGAAGAAATTTGATGGGTTAAGAGCATGGCTCATAAGTCTCTTCCTTTTCTTTGCGATAAATTATTCCATGTTCAGGAAACGATCGGAATAAAGGAAAATTCAATAGTAGGCTGGTAAAAAAAAAAAATGAAATTCTTACGAAAAATTTTTACGCAAAGTGGATTGTTGAGCTGAAAATTTCTTCAAACACTTTTCCATCAAGTTGAAAAAATTTGAGAAATTTTTTGAAGCTGATTTTCGCAAAATAAAACGAGTACACGAAGTGTTTCCATTCGAGGAATAAAAAAAAGTAGCCCTCTGCATATATTAGGAGATGGTGGGGGGGGGGGGGGAATGGAAGCGCTTAATCCCCCCTCCCCTCCTGAAAATTTCCAAGAAAATTTAAAGATTGATTATTTTTACGACTAAAAACAGTCGAATGTAATTTTTAGAGGTTAAAAGAGTGCTTAGAGGTAAGTTTTGGACATGCACACTTGATATTTCGTAAATTTTTGTCCCCTGCTTCGCTTGAATGAATCTTTACACTTATTATGAAACTTTTGGATCTTTTTCTGGCCCTCCAAGCTGTTCCGAAAAAATTTGGTGTTTGGTAAATTTCAGAGAATATTGGCAAAGACGCGTTAAAATACAAAATTTTCAGCTCTCTGTTCATATATTCAAAAATTCTTGCCCGAGCAAAACTAATTCCATTGAATCTTTTCCTAGAAAAAAATTGTGGTTACTGAACTCGAAAAACTTGTGAAAATTAAAAACTTTTCTTTTTCGTCATAAAATCTCAAAATAATGGTTAAAAATTCGTATATTTTTTGAAAATTTTGCAACTCGTGCTCTATCTACAACATGCAATTCGTTTATGTAACTAGGAAAAAAATTGCCACCCCTTACCCCAGCAAACATTTCTGGCTACTACAATTTATTTGTTTTCAGCCTGATTTTCTATGCCCTATTGCTAATGAAACCCAGGCTATTACAGTCTATCAACTAACGGCGGTTTGGGGGGGGGGGGGGGGGGGGGGGGGGGGGAAATACCAACAAAATCCGTTTAGATGTTCTATAAGACTACTCAGACAATTTTCGACTATGTGAGATATTTATAAAATCATTTACACTACTCGATACCGATCAAAATCACTCTAATTCGGTCAATCAACTCAGTTTGGCGGCAGATTAGATATATAGGAGTGGGGATGACCTCGGATCAAAATTCAATTTTTCCCTATTTTGGGGGAGGGGATGCTGAGGAGCCAAAAACACGAAAATTCTCCCTTTTTGAGTCAATCGATAGAGAATCAAAAGTTGTATAACATATCCAAAAATCAACTTCCCAAGTCAATTAGGAGGGGAGATATGAGGGTTTCCCATTTTTAATCTTGAAAAAGGGATGTTTCTCCCCTATCTCCCCACCAAAAATGATCTAGGCGGTTGAAATTTGGTAAGTATATTTAGTAGGGTCTTATATATGCCTTTTGTAGGTTTCGACTTTTCAGCTCCATTGCACCCCCTAACATGTTTTGAGTTCGTTCCTCGCATAACTCCCCTTCAAACTGAGCTAGCAACTTAAAATTTGGTATGTACATCTAATAGTGTTCGTAGATGTGACTTTTGAGGGTTTAGATTTTTTTTTTTTAGTCTTAGCGAACCCTTCCTACGCTCAATGCGATGCTTTTTTTTTCAATTCTTATAAATATAATACGTAACGAAAATCAGGCCCGAAAATTTTTTTCAAATATGAATAAAAAAATTACTGAAAATTGAAGATTTGGTCGAAAAAAAATGAGCTCGTTTATTCGGAAAAATAAGCACGCTCAACCCTCCCCCCTCCGCACCCCTTATGGGTCCTCATTTTCTGGTTACGCGCCCCTTACAAGGAATTAAATACCTCAATGCAGAACAAAACATAGCACAGTTCTGTAAAAAAAAAAAAACTCCCTCTATATGAAAGTACATACGTATTAAAACAAAGCACAAATTCAGCCAAGTTAAACGAGAGAGAGAGAGAGAGAGAGAGAGAGAGGGGGGGGGGAAACAAAAACACTTGTTACACGAACGGTGATCGTAATTTAGTACAACTAGATCGTTTCGTCGTTTCAAAAACCAACTTTTAAACATCAACACCCAACAAGTTCAAAACCTTCGATCATAAATAAGTCATCAGTATATAAAAAAAAAAAAAAAAAATTAATACGTAAAAAAATCACCTGCACAATGCCACACTAAATAAACACCACACTGCACTATTCCCCATCAACAAGGCGTATAGGTATACAACAACGATAGATGGGGTGGGGTTGGGGTAAAAAAAAGCGCAGCTTAACAATACTCGTGTACATTTCAAACAGCATCTGCGCTGCCGAAGAATTAAATAGAAATATAAAAGCTAATGAATGGGCAACATCATTTACACAAGAAATACAACTGTATACACTGTGTATAGAAGACATAGAGCAACACACACACACACGCACACACACACAGAGTACAGAGAGCACAGACATAGAATATACATAGGTATAGAGAGGTAGCTATAGATATCGTAAGAAGTGTACCTCTACACATACACTTGTGCAGTCGTACTGGTCGTCGAGGTAGCGCGTGATAACAGACACTTAAACGTCTGTTAGGCATTTTAAAAACAATACCTAGGTCGGCTAATCGCCATCAATGAATTGACCCGATTTTAAAAATCGATATCGACGGTTCCCACGCCGATTTAATGAATTTTCAAAACAAAAAAAAAAGCAATACACATTAGGTAGATATACGTATATAAAATATATATATATATATAAGAAGGAAGGAAGGAAAGGGAGGGGGAAAAAAATGTTACCAAAACGACAATCAACATTTCGCATCAGAGTGCAGAAGACAACACAGCAATACAGTCACGCAGTTTCAGGGTACGAGCTACATCGTTCGAAACAGTAAGTACAGATATACGAGTATTATATATATACCTTATACGTATAAGTATCTTGCCGAGTGTGGATACAAAATGAAACCCAGAACTTGGGAGTTACCTACTCGAAGACTGCTGTAGGGGAGTGAAGGGGGAGGGGGAAACCGCGCATTATAATATAGCAGGAATTCGAAAAATATTCGTTATACCGCGAGGTCTGTGTGAGCTGTGCGCTTAAAAAATGCAGGATGAAGACACGAAGCCTACAAACAAACCCAACAATACTATAAACCAGTTTCAAGAAGAAATAGCTAAACTGTGGCACGCAGGTGATATATGAGAGGGTTTTTATTATACGATCAAAGGAATTGATAATACGTAACAACTTATACATTCACCAACCATACCCGATACATACACCCAGAAGTTACACTTCATCAATATTGCTCCAGTCGTGAATAAATAACAATTAGATAGATATGTACTTGCAATTGGTAGGAGGTACCTACGATGTACATAGTACGTACTTGCAACGTACTCCATAAATGTACCAGTATGAACGAAGGATCAAAAAATACTAAATAATAATAATAATAATAAAAAGACTACTCTACGAGCGAAGAGAACCTATCACTTGTGTATGGCAACTTTGACACAAATTTTCAAACTCATTTAAACACCGGTAGAAACATTTTCTAGTCGATTTCAAAGTATGCAATGCAAAGCACCATATAACGTTATAAATCAACTGAATACGTAGGTTTTTTTTTTTTTTTTTTTTCAACAACTTACATATTTATATAAGATCAACTGACTTAACGCCAATTCCAAACAAATATTGACAACTTCTCCATTCACTTTTATCTACCAACACCTAATAAATTGCTCGTAGCTTAGAAAGTGAAATAGGTACATAGACATACGTACTAAGAGCAAACTCAGTACCAAGCTACCTGCATATAAATATATATATATAATATATATACGATACCTATACGTGCGTACATAGAGCTACATACATACAAATACAAAACTGCATTTTTCAAATGAATGAATAAAAAAAAATTAACTCTTGGCCGGTCTCTCTCGGTCTTGATAAAGCCGCAAAACAAGACCTTTTTTTTTTTAAGCAGCCGCGTCACAAATTTTTTTTTTTTTTATCAATACTTCCACAGAACGATGGGTTTGTTCTTCTCAAACTAAACTCATACTATCTTGCAAAGAATGCAGGCAGCTAAAGCACTGCTACTCGCCTACTATACGAGTAGAACATACCACATTCGTGAACGTTTACTTATATACACTCGTATATAGCTAGACCTTACGTACATAGACGTATACATATACGTACACCTTATTATTAATAGTTTTTACCGGGCGCATATCGTACTAGAAGAGCGCACAGGCACAGGCACAGGCACAGGCACAGCGTTTTTCTATATCAGATGAGAAAAAAGAAGAAATACTTATCAATAAAAACGATAATTGTTATTTAAAAGGAAGAAATTTATAGCAACGCTAACGCGCCATGTAAAAATTGTTTCTAAACTGATACAACGACGTGCTCGCTCGAACAAAATAAAAATAAAAAAAAATAAAAAAAAAAAAATCATTCTATAATTTATCGCTAGAATTTACTGACACTTGAACAAAGGTTGAATGACTTTCACCCCTTTATGCCTGGCGAGGAATTTCAATTATGCGCTATTCCGCATCCAGCAGGCAGTGAGCTTTCGAGCGATCCAAAATCTGTTGTAAAGATATCGCTAATTCTAGCTGACGTAAATCTTGTATAGGCATAAATGCTCGAGATTCCTTACTTCAGCGCTATATATACTTTGTTTAGAAAAAATTTCTACTTTACCCGATGAGAGTTTGAATTATGTAGGTAGGTAGATTTTTATCCGCCATGTTTGCGCCACCGATTTCTGTATACGTTGGGTTCGTTCGTTTGTACACGTATAATGTATGTGTAAATGTACGCGGATTGATAAATTAACTATTCAACCGCAGTATATCTATTTGTCTTACCTGCAAAACAAAATAAAATGAAATTTTATTCGCTACGAATTACACGCAGCACGAAAAACAGAATATCTACGTACAAAATATTTGATAGCATAAATCCGTATAAATGTGTGTAATGATCAAAATCACATGGCTTAACTGTATAGGTAGGAGTGGGGGGAGAAGCGAATGAGGAGGCGCAATCAAACAGGGAAGCAATGAAACATAGGCCAAAGCCAACATTATTTATGCCACAGCTGAAGATCTACTTGTTCTTTGTAAATATCACAAAAAATTTAGAGGAGGTAATTGAAAAAAAAAAAAAAAAATAGCATTGCTTTTTCATCCTGATTATCATGAACGTATCATAATTACCTAGGTGAATTGAAAAAAGGATAAGGGGGTGCAATAGAGCTAAATCATCAATACCACCAAAAGACACATCTAGGACTCCTACTAAATGTACATATCAAATTTCAACTTCCTAGCTCAATTTGTAGGAGATATAGAGGAGAAGGAGGAACATCTATTTTTCAAGGTCAAAAAGGGGAAAACACTCATATCTGCCCTCCTAACTGACCCAGGAAGTTGATTTTTGGATATCTTATGCAACATTAGACTGCCTATCGATTGGCGTAGATAGGAACAATTTTCACGATTTTACCCCGCTCAGCACACACCCTCTTATAAATTTGGGCACAACTGAATTCTAATCGGAGATCATCAAATCCTGTTTCCCAAATTTGATTGATTTTGGTAGGTATCTAGCTGAAAAAAATGATTTTTAGTTTCGGGGGGGGGGGGAGAAGGGGGTGAAGTAAAAATAAAAATAAATATCTGACATGCCCGAAAATTGGTCATAATGGTCATTTAATATCATAAAACGGATTTTGTTGATATCCCCCCTTCCCCCTCATCCATAGAAAATCAGACTGAGCAGTCATGTCACTTTTAAATACAATTTTCTTCAAAACGATTTTTTTGGTTTTTTCAAAAAAATACCCAAGTTCTGAAAAATGGTAATAAAAGAGTAAAAACTAGACGTACTGAAGTACGTTAAAAGAGGACTTCTTCGATACAATTACTAAAGATAATTTGAAAAGCTAAAATCAATTTCACTCAAGATTAACCGGGATATTTTCGAAATGCATAAAAAATCATGGAAAGTAGAAGCCCAATTTTCGAAGCCGAGATCAAGTCCAAAATTTGATCAGACAGAATGCACTGTTCGCAAGATATTTATGTAAAACTAAATTAACCTCGGAGCTTTGAAAACTCAAATGCATAAAAAGCATCAACATTGTACCTACTGAACGAGGAAAAAATACGAAATTTTGTGAAAAACAAAAAAAAAACAACTTCAAGTAACTAGACTTTCAACTTCGAAGCCATTTTCCTCGACAACCGTGAGCTTTTGACGAAAATTTATAAGAACCAAAGTTGTAAAACGTTAAATTTCTGACCATGAATTTCCTCTCCGGTTTTCTTTGGGATGTATCGTTCGCGAGATATTAGTGAAAAACAAGAATAAACTGAAACCATTTTTTTTTTTTTAACCGTAAGCTCCAAAGGCATTTTTCTCGAAAACTGTAAGCTTTTGGGGAAAATTCATAAAAACTAAAGTTGTAGAGCGTAAAATTTTTGACCTTCAATTTTCCGTTTGTTTTTCTCTAAGATGTACCGTTCGCGAGATATTTGTGAAAAACAGGAATGAACTACTTTGAAGCCCTTTTTTCACAAAAAAAGTGAGCTTTTGAAAAAAAATTTGCGATAACCAAAGTTATAAAGCGTGAAATTTCAGGATATCAATTTGCCCAACGTTTTTCTTTAGCACGTATCATTCGTGAGATATTAGTTAAAAACGGAGAAAAATTTGAGCTTTGAAAGCTCAACTTTGAATGCATAAATTTTCCTCCGTTATTTCTTCTCCAAATTGAGCTAGAAAATGTAAATTTTTTCGTTGGCGTGGCAGGGTGAAATTTTTACCACCCATTTCATAACATTTTGCAACTATTTGTGTCTTGTTACGTTTAGAATTTCGGGGGGGAGGGAGGGGGGAGAAGGACTGAAAATGACCCAACCTAGTTAAACAACCAACCCAAAAGATAAAAAAATCTCTTTCAGAAGTTACGATGAAAATGAAAAAAAAAAAAAATTACAAGTTTTATAACTTTTTAACGACTTAGAACGCAATAAACAGAGAATTTATAGCATTTCAATTTATAAAACCTTTTTAAAACGCTTAAGGTGATTTTTCTCATTTTTATGGAAATTAGCAAAGATAGTTTTATCACTTTTTGCTCTTTTGCTTGCAGTTTGTTTCCGTTTTTCGTTACTTCATAATTTCATTAGTTTTTTCTCCTTCAACCCCCCCTCCAGCCTAATCTCACCTCAACCACGATATCGTAATAACATAATTATACAAATGGTAGTCTATTTTTTTTTTTTTTTTTTTTTTTTTTTTTTTTAAAAAATTTTCGGGTTTTTTTTTTTTTTTTTTTTTTTTTTTTTTTTTACAAAAATTCAGAGTTTTTTTAGCACTGTAAATTTAGAATAGTTTGGATATGTTTTCAAGTCTTCATAGACCACTCTTACGTTTTTGATTGGAATGGAAAGTAAAAATTCATTCGTATGTAACTCTTGTAAGCCTACCACCACCAAGAAGCAGTGTTGTTTAATCCGGAAAATAAAAAATTTTGCAAGTAGGTTTATCACGCCTCTCGCTGTTCATTTTTCGCAATTTGACCCTTCCACGTTACTCATCAATTCGGAGAAATTATTCTAAATAAATTCCAAACTAGGTACAACGGTAAAATATGTAGGTAATTACGCGAACAAAAAAAAAAACACCAACGAATGAAATTTTGAAATTCCTACCTTCCCAGATAACAACACTTCAGAGTACCCCCCGATGATTTTTACTTCTCACTACTTATTCAACGTAGCTGTGCTAAAATGTACCATTACAACTCTATGGGAAGCCAATTTATCACGAATTATTTGAAATCGCGTATCAAAAATTCTTAGTACTTCGGTTCAGACAAATTACCTTACTATAATGTATTGTTAAATTTTACAACAATCATTCATTTTACTGTGGAAAAAGTTTTTGAAAAATTTTCAAACACGTCAATAAGGTGAAATATTTTAATCCATTTAGACGATGAGTTTACAAGACCAGTCATCTTCGCACAACACAACACAACACCTTACTAATACTCGTGAAAAATGTATTCGAAAAGTTCAATTTTTATATTTCTCACGACAACTTTCACATCTTTTCACCTCTACACCCTGTAATAATTTTAGTTAAACCCTACAAACATATGTTATCACTTTCACCTCTCTCTCTCTCTTTCTATCTCTGAATAATGAGTATGACTGACGCCTGGCCGGGTGGAATTACTTAAATACAAAGATAAATACAAAATTTTGCGCTTCCATTATTACCATATACTAATCAGCTTTAACGCTAATAATACTTTTACGTATATACGAAGATGTTATAAAAAGTGCCACGATTATATTAATCAAATATCGTAGCATTAATTTACGCCAGAGGATGACAGTTCGAGTACTCGTATAAAAATATTATAAAGATTGCATACCTATAATTACGGTATAAAAGATTGAAAATAGAAAGAAAAAAAAAATATATATATATATACGTATAAAATAAAATAAGTGCATATTGGAACTTATAACCTTTAACAAATATGTTAGACGGGCTAATTTGTCGTGGAATTATGGGAAATATAAAATTCAGCCGTCAGTTCGTCTAGTGTATGGCTCACAGCGACACCTGACCGCTTTAATAAAACGTTTTATAATAAAAAAAAATATATAAAAAAAAAATGAATACCCCCTTAAGGCGAACGAACACTATTGTAGTACTGCTTATGCATATATACATACGTAGGTTGGTTTACCCCTCAAAAAAATAAAAATAAAAAAATACCGTAAAACACGAAACAAATGCAGGATTCTTACGTGCAGCTAGCTTTTTTATTTTTTGATTGACATTACCGATCAAAAGATGAAATTTCACATAAAATTACCACATTTTAAACGTCTCTCTGGCTCTCATCGTATGGTGCAGTGTAACAATACCATACTTGTATAGGTTTAATAACCGAGTCGTCGTAGCGTATTCAAAACTTTTCTCTGTATCTTTTTTTTTTTTCTCCTCCACGCCAACAAATATCCAACTTGCATTAAAAATATGTTTATTTTATACGCTTATTCGTATATATATATATACGCATTTTTACCATACGTCGGTTTCTTTTCGCCGCCGCTAATAATTAAATACGTACGATAAACTACCAACAAACGAATGTTAACAAACAAAACAAAACAAATGGTAAAAGAAAGAAGAAGAAAAAAAAGTAAAATAAAAAAATCAAA
Organism: Ferrisia virgata; assembly: GCA_900060175.1. Lineage (NCBI taxonomy): Eukaryota > Metazoa > Arthropoda > Insecta > Hemiptera > Pseudococcidae > Ferrisia > Ferrisia virgata. Next base: position 11,811 of record FIZR01015656.1, read on the forward strand.
CCGGTATGTTCTCGTGTAACTTATCCCAGACTAAGTAAAATATTTCTTCCGATAATTACGGCGCAAGTTCGCTTATAGCGTTGTAATTAAAGAAAAAAAATAAAAAAATTTTCTAACGCCGAGCTAATCGTTAGCTAAGCAAATTATTTTTCATCAAATAAATCCCTATTTATCGCGACTAATTAAAAGTAATTAACAAGGTTGTATACACCATCTACTGTACATACGTAGACGACGGCCCCCTTACACAAACACACATACACTAAGGTAGAAATTACATTTTATTAAACACCACCAGAGACTATCTGAAATACCTATGTATATATATACCTACATAAATGCAGCATTTCAAACCCAAATCCGAACTCTGTACGAATTATATATCTTTGAATATACATCGCGGCGATAAACGAATTAGGAACATTTAATTATCGATTGCCGTTTAATACACGTGGAAAAAGAAGGAAAGGAAAAAAAAAAAAAACGTAAACACCGACAGCTAGCTAGGGTTGGTAGATATCATTTATCTGTTATTATTTTTAATTATACGTTTTCAATCTTTATATACCATCGGTTTTTTCTTTCCTATCGCCATCGCCCAACATTTCTACCCGCGCTCTACATCATCCATACAAGGAATAAAGGAAGCATCGACAGATAGATATATACATACACATACGTAAATGTAGGTACTAGATCTAAAAGATACAAAATGAGAAATCTAAATTCTACAGATGATCGTTGTATAAATCGATGCACCAATGTACCTCTCTCTATGTACGTATCCAAATTACGTACACGTACAACAAGGTTGAAAAAAATAAAGAATTTTGATAAGACTTATAACGTAACGTAAGACAAGGTATTACAAGTAGGTACACAGCCTGTGTGTGTGTGTGTGTGTGTGTGTTAAGACAGATCAGATACGATGATGAGATGCTTTGCTAACAACGCATGCCACTTTTTTTTTTTTTTTTTTTTCAAATACACCCAAATTGGCCATGAGGCGATATATTGAACTCGGAAGGATAGGTTTAGTACACGTACGTTACGTGCATTGGTTCATTACCATACGTCAACTGGAAACAATATCTTTGAAATGGAGGATTATCGTGCATAGTGTAGGTATATATATATATGTATATATACCTTTCGCGAAAAACAAGATCACGTGTGCAGTTCAACGAAACGAAAAAAAATCAACAAAAATATTTTCAAAATGTACCATGCATAAACACGTAGGTATGTAGATATATGTACTAAGGTTTTTATCCGGAAAAGATTATAAAATCTAATCCAAAAAATCCTATTCAAACAATACACTACGACCACGTATCGTTATATCTTTCTTATAACCCGGGTGGGCTAGAAATTTTTTTTACCGAAAACGTTACAATAATCCTAAAAGGAATTTTATAAGTTAGCTATTCAAATTATTATTGATAATCTGAAAATTCTACCAGACGAGATACAATACAACTTCGAGGTGATATCTCGTACGATTGAGTTTACATTTCGACGATGAAAATTGTAAATGTAAGTAGATGCAAAAAGTTGTTATACGATTATGGTTTAAATAGGAGATTTAATTTGTTGGAAAATCAGAAGATATACATATGGAATTGATAGTAAGAGTTTGGTGCGTTAATTAGCGATGAAAAGAAAACAGAAAATGTACATAAGAAATTTGGCAGTAATCTGAAAAATATACCTTGATCATTTTTAGCCTTATTTTCCTACGTCATATAGACAATGAAAAGCAGGCAATTCCGGTCTATCGATCAACGGCCGATGAGAACCAAGCGGAGGAAGGGGGAGAAATATCAACAAAATTCGTTTTATGCTCCTAGCAGACCATTACGACCATTTTTTTCGTCACGTCAGATATTTATTTTCATTTTTAATTTTTTCGATCCAAATAAAAAAATTATTTGCACGGATCAAAATCTCAATCAAATTATGGGAATAGAGTTCAATTGGCGTACCGTTTGATATTTCAGAGTCGGGATGGCCTCGAGTCGAAATTGAGCGATGCCCAAATTTGGGAGAAGGCACGCTGAGGGGCTAAAATCGCAAAAATTGTTCCTTTTTCAGCCAATCGAAAGATAGTCCAAATTTGTTCAACATATCTAAAAATCAGCTTCTTAGGTCAATTAGGAGGCCAGTAATGAGCGTTTCTTTCTTTTTTTTGACCCTGAAAAATGCCTGTTCCTCTCTTATCTCCCCTCCAAATACAGCTAGGAAGTTGAAATTTGGTATACAGACGTAGCACAGGTCATAGGTGTGATTTTTGGAAGTTTCAACTTTACAGACCCATTACACCCTCCCCCTCCCCCTTATACCCCCCTCCCAGAAATACGGTTTTATGGTGGTGTTTTCTAATGTTTTGAGTTCGTTCCACGCATAAATTCCCTCGCAATTGAGCTAGGAAATCGAAATTAGCATAGATCCTGGGATGCGTCTTTCAGTGGTGTCAACTTTTAGCCCGATTGAACCCCCTCCCCCTTCCCGCCTCACCACTCATTGTACCTACGGTCAAGATAGGTGAATTGGCCCTATCCTCAGATTTTGAAAATTATCATCGAGCATCATTTTCGACATCGTCAAAAAAAACTTTGGAGGTCAAAAATCACCCCTCACCCCACCACCGGCTGCCGCTAAATTGAAAAAACACTCATTTCTTATTAAAAATCGTCATATAGAAGTGTTTAAAAGCAGAAAAAATATTGAAAAAATACTGTTATGTAGGCCCCTTTTGCCCCTACACATTACGGTTAGTTTCAATTTTCTAGCATGAACACGCTTCTACAAATATGTTTTTTTTTTCATAACAGAGGTGGAGGGGAGTGAGGGGGTAATTTTTGTATTCGAAAGTTTTTTTTTTTTTGGCAACTCGCAATAATGTTCCGTGATAATTTTCAAAATCTGAGGACAGAGCTAAATCGCCTATATCTTAACCGTAGGTACCCTCTTCAGTTTTATCAAATTTCATAGGGTGCCCTATACAACCGCAATAAAGTAGATTTTTATTAATGTTTTTAGTTTGATTTTTCCTATGATACTGTTTTTTTTTAAAAACGAGCTAACATTTTTCATCGATCGACCGATAGAACTATGGATGAGAATAAGGGAGCAAAAATCAATAAAATTCGTTTTAGAAGTCTCAACAGATCAAGTAAACCATTTTTAGGCATGTCAGGTACTTATTTTTATCGTCTATCACCCTTCCCCCCCCCACACCCCAGACTACGATTAGATACCAAGAAAAATCGTTGAAATTTGATGAGTAGAATTGCATTGGTGATGAATGTGGTTAATCTTGAATCAAAATTCAGTCACGTTCAAAATTTTCAAAGCGATTGTCGAGGGGTAAAAATTGCAAAAATTTTCCCCTTTTCAATTCAATCGATAAAAAATAATGGGATGGGCAAATTTTACTTATTTTGAATACCTGAAAACGATGGGGATCGCAATAATTACGAAATAGCCTCAAAATAATGATACAAAAAATTTAAGACCTGTAACTCAATTTTTTCAATTTGAAAAAAAATTGTATAATGTACAACGTACCCAAAAATCAGCCTCTTACAGCAATAATATTACAAAAACGACGATACGAACGTTTCTCCACTTTCTGTACTCGGAAAAAATTTAGCACACCCTACTTCACCTACAAATTGAGTCGGCTGGTTAAAATTTGGTATGCAGATTTAGTAGGGAGTTTTACACGAGTCTTTTGAGATTTCAACTCTTCAGTTCTATAGCACCCCTTTATAGCCCCAAAAAACTAGAATTTTTCAACAGTTTTTCGAATAAGTTCGGCCACCTACAATTCTTTCGGAAAGAACTAAGAATAATTTTCATTTATTCCGATCGTCTGGTAAAACATTAACAGCGGAATAAATTACTGAAAATTTTTCTAGAACGATATTTTTCCAATCTATAACTGGGAGCTGGGGTGATTTTAAAACGCAAAATTTCAACATTTTTGCAAAAAGGGTGTTCGCAGGAGTACAAAGATGCCGGTTTGCCACTTTTGCGATGGTTACATCAGCCGTTATCGCTGGCTGACCGAAGGGCAAAATCCGAAAAATAGTTGAATGAGACTGACATAGCAAGGTACGTCTGTAACCCCAAAACTTAAATCCAAAAGGGCAAACTCGTCGAGTGGTTGCTAAGGGTTGGCAGACGGGGGTTAAAGTGTCGCCGAATGCTAAAAATATAGCTGATTCCAAAATGAACAAAATTTCATTCGTAGGTTCTTATATACTTCACTATTCCATATCCATGATGACAGACCACTTTGGGCGGTTGTAAGCGATCGGCAGACCGGTTGAAATTTTCGAAATAACCCAAATTCGAATATTTGTCGACAATTATTTTTACATTGCCACTAAATACCATATGAAAACGGATGAAAATCGTAGTAGAGATTCATTTACATCCTGCTAGTACATGCACACTATGACAGATCATTATTGTGGTTACAACTACCGGCGAACCGGATTAGAATTTCCAAAATACCCCAAAATGGACCATTTGTCTAAAATTATTTTTATATCGACACTAGATAATAGTCAAAACAGGTAAAAATCGGGGTAGGGGTTTACTCATACCATACCAATAAATGCATACCGTGACAGATCATTTTTGATGATTACAAGTACCCACGGACCGGTTTAGAATTTCCAAAATACCCGAAAAATTAAAAGACTATTTGACGAAAATTATTTTTATATCGACACTAAATACAAGTCGAAATGAATGAAAGTCGGGGTAGGGATTTATTTACATTATGCTGGTACATACATACCATGACAGATCATTTTTGTGGGTTACTAGTACAGGCAAACCAGTTTGGAATTTCCAAAATACCCCAAATTGAACTATGTACTATGTACTTGTAAAAATTTGGTCCATTTTGGAATTGACTATTTTTTTTTTAGACTTTTGCAACACTTAACGTCGTCTGCCGACCGTGTTGTCCTTTTGGATTTGAATTTTGGTAGGCAGACCGGCATCTTTGTACTCCTGCGAACATCCTTTTTCCAAAAACGTTGAAATTTTGCGTTTTAAAATCAGCTAAAAAAAATCGTCTCAGCTCGCAGTCTATAACTTATTCTTTCTCAGACCTTTCTTCATCGAAATAAGCATTCGAGAGGGAACACATATAAGAAACCTTGTTCGTTCAAATCAACAAGAAAATTTCAAAATATGGCGTAAAAATAAATACGTATTGTATTGAAACGGTATAAAAAGGGAGTTTGAAATCCGATCGAAAATCATCGTAAAGCTCAACTTGTACGATAATAAACCCAAAAATTTGATCAACTTCAATCATCATTAGATCTTGGTACATAAATGTACCCAACAATTTATCGTAGTCCTTCAATTTTTAACATCATTGTATCGATCAATCCAGTAAGATACCTACATATATTTTTACGCTGATCAAAATCATACTACATAGTTTAACAAAGCCTCGATCTTAATAATAGCGCATATTAAAATTTATAACGATGATATTTACGAGTTGATCTTGACAAATTTTCTGTTACATTGACGTATTAGTTTAACATATCCAAGGTGTAGACGTACCATAACATAAATTTTCTTCCATGCACGAATCACCTGTTCACACGAACGCCGAACCATTTAAAATAAGTGCTCGTAAAAAAAAAAAAAAAAAAAAAAAAAAAAAAACATATACATACAAGAAGCTCTTCTGGCTATGGTAAATTGTATGTAGATGGTTCGAAGATTATGAATGCGATAGATGAACTGCTTCTTACGGTATATTATAGTATCGAGGTGGCCTATACCATCTCATACAATGTATGCCCAATTCGTGTTATGAACTATTAGCGGAGCATTGCGTCTGCCATGGAATCGTGCTTTGGTATACATTCTTATGTGTACACGTAGCCAGCTACAGAGAGGTACCTGTACCTATATACCTGCTGCTGACACTGGTCGATGAATTATGTAGGACCGAATGCGGCACGTATGAAAATGGGAAAAGCAAAAAAAAAAAAAAAAAATAGTAACTCGGATAGTTTTTAAATTGGAAATAAGCTTACAGCACGATTAAAAATAATTGCAATATGTGCAAATTAGCGACTCTTTTAACTGCTGTGGACCGAATAAGACGACACATGCAGTATACCTACAAATGATACTGGTTTTATTTTAAATTCGACTTAATGCCATATTTGCGACAGTTTTAATTTTACATACGACCGACATGTACCCGAAACGGAAAGCAAAATAGCATATGAGACAATACGATGACAGCAGATTTTCAAGTACCCAATCGACGATATAGAGGATTTGTCAGGCAGGGTACAAGGTGTTCATTTTTTTTTTTTTTTAAAGACGTTTTAATTGGTTAGTCTGTAAGTCTCTATGTGTATATAGGTAGATATATAAAATTTTACACTCTAGCCAGGTTTTTCGCTCAAGGTGAATACACGTTTGTAGGTTTGTCTGGTGATGTGATTGTACTATTTAACGGGTACTTTACGTATTATGCGAGAATCTCAGCACCAAGTCTGGGTGTGTATTCATGTAAATTAAGATTTCATTTAATACTCGTAACAAATTATTATTTCTATTTTTTTTTTTTTTTCAGCGTTGGAAATTTTTGTACTCGTTCATTGAAGATTATATACAGGGAGAGAGAGAGAGAGAGAGCGAGAGAGACACTGGGCAATGAGTTCGTTGACCATATAAATTGCCTAACGCGATCGTCTCGCGTATATAGATTTTTTATATTTATAAGCATCGTACATCTTGGCGCTCGGACACGTTATAAACTATACGCACATATTTCAACACACAGAATCCGTCACCACGAAGAGTATTTTACTTAATGGGTCAACGTAACAATGAGCACATAACGAATATGCTATATGCATATCTGTATAAGTATGTACGTATATGCAGTATAGGTATATATGAAGGTACGTAGGAAAAGCAACTCTCAATACTACAGAGGAGGGGCGGTAATAAGGCAAACAAAAGCAAAAATATATGTACTAGCAGCTTTTTTTTTTTTATCATATATACGTGTACCTACGAGAATATGCATGTATATTCCAGTGTAGGGTGTACATATCTGTATACTATACACAGTACGTACAACAACAACAATATGCCGATGTTGTGCATAAGTCGCCTGCGGTCACCTCGCTGATTCAAATCGTGCAAATTATAGGTCTGAGATTTTCACATCATCCTTGCTTCGTCGTAATATTTACACCTTATCTCTTAAGGGAAGTACACTACTTTTTAACGAATTTTAAATATACAGTTCAACGCGAACGTTGTCATAAATTTACTTTTTAAATAAGTACTGGAAAAATTTCCATAATAAAGTATAATTTTAGGACGCTGCGTCTTGTATGTACGTGTACAATGTTTTCTATTCGTAATAAATTTCAAAATCGAGGAGAAAAATTTTTCAATATCGAGTCAGCCATCAGTCGTTCCTTTACATCATCATCGACCGGTTTACTCTTCCAATACATTTTACTCATTGCCAGTATACTCACTATACGCGTAGACCATTGTGAGTATATTACGACCACACATTTGATTAAACTTTCTCACCTAATATAGCCTCTCACTCGTCGATATACTCTTGAATTTTTCACAATAACTATCGCAAATGCTACGTCATCATTTTGACCATTCGAAATTCCATTTCCGCTACCGCCCCAATATTTATAAAGTGTAGTTTTTTTTTCTTCTTCTTCTTCTTCGTCTAATAATGATTTATATCGCGATGATTGATACTTCCTGCTGGTAGGCTCGGCAGATTTGAGAGTCGTCGTGTGGGTGGAAATAGCATCGCCGCGTAAGCGATTGGCTCTTTTGTTTCTTTGTTTTACAAATAGATGTCAAAAGTTGCAATCTTCAGCAGGGTGCCAACGAAATAAAGGTAATTTTTTCACCAATGGGTAAGTAACGTAATCGACAATGAATGAGTACGTATGGGTGGTAAAATCTGAAATCGGTACTACCAGGTGGTTGTTGGTGTATTTTCCCATCCATGGGTTTACAAAGTGATTGAAATTTTTACATTTTTAGATACCCTAATTGGGAATAAGATTTTTTTTTTTTTTTGTATCTTTTAACGTGCCATGTACAGGAGCTTAGCCTAGAGGCACGGTCGAAAGGAGTGGTGGAAAAGGTGGTATGCCTAGAGATGGGTTACATTAGAGGAGG
>FIZR01015661.1:0-13720 GCA_900060175.1 Ferrisia virgata
TCGTACCTTTACAATCAAAACAAAAAAAAATCTCTTATCGAGATAAGACTATCTGCAATTGACGTAGGATTTTCTCTCAGGTACCTACTTATTTCATATACCACACCTGTACCTTTTTACACCTGCTTTCTGTTGGTATGCCAATGTTTTAAAAAAATTCTTCAAAGTCAAAAAAAGTCTCAACTTTTTCTCTATCCTTTCATGGAATACGTCTTTACTCAAAGTCTCGAACCATACCTACCAACCTATCTATCTATACAGAGTGTCCAGTCTCGATATGAACTTCCTTCAACTAGTGACTATGCAGCACATACCGAATCTATGTATTCATGTTTGACTGATCTTCGAATTCGAATATCGAGGTTTACCCCAGAAAAGAGATTAATTTTATACAAAGTACGAGTTTCGTACCACTATACCGTGGCCCCTTCAATCCAGAAGCCAGTCAAACATACGCACATAGACTCGACGTACGCTGTATAGTCACCGGTTAATGAGGGTCCATACGACGGGACACCCTGTATGCAATTATATACATACATCCACAGATACACGTGCAAGTTGATAATACAGAAAAGCCGAGGTGAATAACTTCAGATCTCATGGGCTTACATTTTCATACGTTTTAAACTGACACGGACACGATGATGGAGGTACTCAACACCGGCAAAATCATTCATCGCGCGTTTAATACATATCTTGACAATGTTCATAACCGACGACCCGGACCCAGCGAGTACGATGCATTTATACGCAGGTAAGAGAGATACCTTATTCGCTCGTATAGCAAAGTTTTAACTTGTGAGGTCTACTACACAGTACCAACGAACGGTTACAAACACAGGTACGTAATTAAGCCATTACAGTTAAAGTCGCCAATTAATTCTCGAGCATTAATTAATACACAGGCCGTCAAACACAAAACAAATGGCGTCCGTTCGGGTTGCTACATTCAAACGCCTTTTTAATTCGTCGCGTTTAGCTTATTTTTTTTCATTTTTTTAATACTTTTACAAGTTGTTGGTGGATGGTATCATATATATTACACATGTTCGCTCATATATATTAAATGAACTCCTCCTCCCCTCTCCCATTCCCCTGCCATTCATTACATATATATACTGCGAGTCCAAAGAAGACATTAACCAAGAGCCACACGTACTGGTACGGAACTGTAATGTAGAATGTACTTAGAGGAGTCAACGATAACGTCACATAGTGTGAAAATAGTGAAAAACACCAGGTCGAATAAGTAGTATGTTATATACGAAAATACTCGACCATAATAATGATTACGTACATTGTTTATTTCGTGCTGCGGTCCCCTTTATCAATTACAGGTTGCGGCCGGTCATGGTTAAACTTTCAATTCTTCGCTACATCGCATCGCATCGTGCGTCGTGAAATACACATCCACATCCACATCCACATCGGGGCCAAAAGCGTTTACCTTATCCTATCGGATCGTGGTAGCTATATTTGATAGATGGTATATACCCCAACCTAAGTACCTCTCTCTCTCTCTCTACGTAACTGTGTACACCAAGAGCGATATAGGTAGAGGTAGGTGCAGTGTAATATCCAAAAAACGCCTTCAACCGTATCCGTTTATTAGATATTTATTCCGAACATCCGGTCTCGTGGTAGGTATGCGCATATATAGATATATAAATATTATTACCAACCGGGCAATGAGAGAAAGAAATACTTAAATAATTATTTTTTTCTTTCTTTCTCGTATTTTTTTTTTCTTTCTTCCATTTCGCACAACCGTGATTTTTCACAATCAGTGAGGTCGGCAAATATAGAGTCGCTCGAGTTAGGTCGTTACAAAGTCGCACCGATGGCAATTTTTCGTCCATACCATGCGAAGAACTAGGTACCAAGTACTAAGTACAATATGTGCGTTGCGAGTATATTGCTCTTTTTTTTCCCCCCCTACTCGTCCTCGTCATCGTATTCTTCGACTCCCAAGTGTCATTAACATCTCTAATTACGCCTGCTGCTAATACACATACACACATTCGTATAGTAGTGTACATGCACATATATATACAGATGGCCTGGGCTATATCATGCCAAGCACATAGTATACTCTACACTCTTAAACGAGTATCCATCGTCCGGCGATAAATTATTATTTTTTGATAATTTATTACACTCATTGTAGTCGAGTCGCGTGCCTGTCTCCAAAAGGCGACAGATTATCGTAATGAAACAAAATTTTACTATATGGGTTTGTGATACTGGTTCTTCGTTGGTGTACGGAAGAGTATAAAGATACCGAACCTCCCTTCATCCTCGTCCTATTTCCACGTTCCAATGTGTCGTATTTGGAAATGAATTTCCCCCGGAACTCGGATACAGGATGTCTTTGGAGTAATAGTGCCACCATCTATGTTTACCGATATATTCTCCATGGAATTGCATATTCTAATACCTCGATCATCTTTCATAGTATGAGGGTATTTTTTTGAGGGGGGAAAAAAAATATGCTACGAAATTCGAATGAATTATGTGAGAAATGTGTTATCTTATAGATCATTCAACTAACACATTTATTAGTAAGTACCGACAAAATTTAGGGGATAAATTCTGCACTACGTACTCGTCAATTTTTTTGCAGATTCATTCAACTTGAGCATTTTAACATAAAATGCAAAAATAATGCATTACTCTTTTATCTGATATTAAAATGAAATCACTAAATCAACCATTACTCTTCTTATTTTCAATTCACACTTGATACTTCATCCAAAATGTACACCACTGACCCACCATACCTTTTAAAATTTATTCAGCTGGAATATTTTAGGACCAAGTGCAGAAATCGTTCATTATGTTGTTATTTAAAAAAAAAAAAAAATGCCAAGACATCCACGTCAACATTTTAACATGAAGTGCAAAAGTCACTCATAATAATCGTTAATTTTTTTTTTATTTTTTTGCTATTTTTAGTCTGGTTTTTCGAAGGGAAACCCTGACTATTACAATCGTCCGGTCTGATATGTTTTTTTGTTATGTGCATTTTTATTTTATTTAGTTCTCCTGAAGGAAAAAATTAATTACTCCGCCTCATACCGGCCAAAATTGCTGAAATTTGAAATTTCACCAATAATCGCCGATTCTATTTTTTCATTAAAGTTTGAACGGTCCATGGTCTAAATTGAAGGAGGTCCATTTTTTTGGTATGGGGGTAAGAGGGGGTGAAAAATTAAAACAGTGAAACCATTTTACAGTCAATCGATAGGATATCGAAAGAGCTATAACATATCCAAAAATTAACTATCTACGTCGATTACAGCCAAAGAAATCGGACCATTTGGACCATTTTACGAATATTTCGACATTTACTCGTCTGTACAGGTCGTACTAATTCACCTAGAGGGTTGAAACTTGATAGGTAGTTGACAGTAGTGCCCAGGGTGTGTTCTTCGGGGGTCTCGATTTGCCAGCCTTGACCCATCTCATTAAAGGTCCAAAAAAACGGTTTTTGCAATGTTTTAGATCAATTGCTCACCCCTAAAGTTCGTCCTAATTGAGCTTAGCACCTTGAAACTTAGTAAAAAGGTCGGCGAGATATGCAGGGTGTGCCTTTTTTGGGAATCTTGACTATTTCTGCCTAAATGGACCCCTTCTACAGCCCTGGAAAGGAAATTTTTTTCAATTTTTTCCGAATTTAATGATAAATATGGGTAATTGTAATACACTTCCATGGACAACTTTTTTCATCGTCCATTTTTACACGATGATGACGAAGAGTTTAAAGTTCGGCTAACTACTTAAAAGTGTACCTATGCTTTTTTCCAAATTTATATTCAAGCCATTACAATTTATTATCGTGGGAGGAAATGCAGGAAACTAAAAGTGTACCACTCTAGAATATCGATATGAACTATACAAACCTGTATGATAAATTAGGGACGCGGATGAGAGGAAAATTTGACTCCAAAAGCATGGCGACGCGAAGCTTTTTTTTTAATTTTTATAATATTTATATTCTTTTATTTTTATATATTTTTTTTCATATTTATTCAACTCGGACATTTCAACATAAAAGTGCAAGCATCAAAAACTTCAAATCTAAAGTCAGTTACTTAACTCAGACATTTCAACATAAAGTCCAAAAATTGACCATACTCATCTTTCATTGTGAATTTTATCAAACTTTCCCACCCTTAAGACACATCCATGTTGATATTTTAGCATGAACTCCAAAAATCAAAAACGAAACGTTTTCACAGAATGACCTCCCCCCCCCAGCCCTAAGAAATATCCATGTCAAAGGATGCTGAAAGATTTAATCCGAAGTTCACGACCAATGCAATTCACGAAGTACGTATTTATTTGATTATTTGAGGTCTCCCCCCCCCGCCCACTGCTTACCAACAGGTGTCTAACAAATCGCGAAAAAAGAATCAATACGAACCAAAACATCACATTTCTGGGCATTAAGGAGGCCCAATTGGTCTGACTAGTCGAAAGCCTAGAAAGGTTCATCTATGGCTCCTATCAAGTCTACATACCAAAATTCAACTTCCTAGACAAATTAGGAGGGAACATAGGGAAGGAACAGTCTTTTTCCAGGTCAAAAGGGGGAAAATCCTCATACCTCCCTACCCCAATTGACCTGATAGGTTGATTTTTGGATATGTTATACATTACCTATCGATTGGCTTAAAAGGGGACAATTTTTGCGATTTTGGCTTCTTAGAATCAATTTCTCAAATTTGGATACAACTGAGTTTTATCACGAGGTCATCTTCACTCTATAATATCAAATCCATCGCTAATCGAACCCCGAACCCCATTTCCCAAATTTGATCGATGTTGGTCGGTATCGAACCGAGTAAATGATTTTTATTTTCGAGAAAAAGTGAGTCCCCCCCCCCCCAATCATAAGTCGATATACGGTAATAAGCCTGATTTTCATTAAAAATATAACATAAAAAATCAGGATAAAAACCTGAAAATTCCATTTCATGCTTAAAAATGTAAAAAACGATAATAATTTTCAAAAAAAAAGTTCATTTTTCGCTTATAAAAGTAAGTAATTATTCCACAACTACTGATTTCTAGTGTAAACAATAAAAGAATTGCTCAAAATGTCATTTGCAAGTTCAAAAAACGTGGGAAAAAATTCTTAAAAAATGTTAATTCTTCACATTTTACATGTAAAAAAATGAAAACATCGCTCAAAATACCATTCTCAAGGTATAGAACCTGAAAAAACAGGAAAAAAAATTCCAAAGTCGATAATTTTTCACTTTGTAGATAGTTCATCTTTTACATAATTTAAATAATACGAACAATATCAAAAATTTTTTCAAAGATCGTTAAGAAAATAAACTTATTTTAAAATCATATTGCTTCAAACGATAAGAAAAATTTACCATAAATCCTATAAAGCAAAAAAAAATTACAAACACTTCGCAACGTAAAATTTTTATCGATTTTGAAAATTAACATTTTAACGAGCTTCTTCAACGTTTAAAATAAACATCTCTCATTTCACTTCTGTTAAAAGAAAAAAAAAAAAAGATGAACCCATAAAACACGCCGAAAAAAAAAATTATAAAATTCACTCGACGAAAATTAAACAAACCCACTTGCCACGAAAAGGAGGAAAAAAATCGAACACCGTGTTGAAATTCGAACACCTACATCACTGTTTGTACATTGTGTACTTACGTAGCTGTAAAATACGTAAAATACAGAACACACGATACGCGGTATAGAATTCGAAATATCGAAAATTTCACTCGAAGAAGGATTAATTACGTCAAAAACTTCATTAACTGTAGATCTACATTTTTCATTACGTTTCACTAAGTCAAAAAGCAATCTGATCAAACATTTTATACGGCATCGTCTTGACGCGTGAAAAACTCCGGTAATTACTTTTCGAGGGCGCGAACGCGGATAAAATTTCCTATCTTTTGAAAATTTCAAAAATTGCGAAAAACTTCGACAATTTTAATTTATCTCAGTTCACGGATTCGAAAGTCGAACCGATGCGACGAAACGTTGGCGTCGCTCGCTCGCTCACTCGCTCAAATCTACAAAATCTAGATCAAAAAGCGTCGGCAAGGTAACAAAAAATTATCTAATTACTTTTTCGCCTTTTTAATTTCATACCTCGGTAAATTCCATGTTTTTGCTTTTACGCGTGAAAGGAATAATTAAATATTACTCTTTCTCAATTTCTGCCTCCGTACTACTATTCTTCGTTAATGAGAAACTCGCTGTAAGAATTACTTACTATATATATACGTATCGTATATTAAAATTGAAAAGCTCAGCCTTATTCGCAGGTATTTATTGCTTTGCTTTACGCTCTGGCTTATACGAAAACTCGTCCTTTTTCAGCTTATTTTTTCCTCGTTCTTGTTCTCGTTCTCAATTAAATTCCAAGTCAAAAACGTATTAAATGCGAGAAAAGACGACAGCCTGCGAAGTCTATACAATATAACGTGTTTTTCAAAACATCATCCAATATCACGTTGTTGTTCTTGTCGTCGTACCGAGCTGTTCGAAATATAAAAATTATGAAATTCGTGTTTCCTTTTTTCTGCTAGATAGGTAGGTAAATAGGTACCACTTCCACCTATTGAAATATTTTTCAAAGAAAGGAGAGTAGTTTACCTCGACCAAGCAAGATAGATGTAAATTTAAAGGTTCGGAAATTTTTTTGAAAAAGGCCTCGACTCATTTTCGTTAGTTTCTATCAGGCCCGGATTAGCCAGCCAGATGACCGCAAAATTTCCAGTAGGGTTATTTTTGAAAAACGAGTATCCTTTTTGATCAGGAACTATTCATTGTGATTTTTGAAAACGCGTTCAAAAAAATTTCGGAGCCCAAAAATGTAGTAGTGCCCGACGAGGCTCTTTTGCAATCTATATACAGGGTATTTCAAGGTAGAAGTAAGTAATTTGCGCCACTGACTAGGCAACACATACCGAATCCATGCACTATGTTTGCCTATCCTTTGGGTCGCAGGGACCGATATACTCCGATCCAAAAATTTTTTCCCCCGTTCGTATAAGTTTTTCCAGCGAATGCAGCTTGAGAACTAAACCAAATATATGGACACTTGGAATTTATTCGAGGTAAAAGAGAATTTTATCTAGATTACCATGGGGAGGTTAGTTTTTATAATAGCAGCACAGGAAAGTAAGCAGTTGATAAAATAATGCGGAAAACGAGCGCTAAAACGTTCAATTTTTATCATTCATGTTGAATTATTCAAAAATTTCTTATCGTGATAGATCGATTAAATTGATGTTATTGGAATAAGAAAGTTTGCTCTTTTCAATATCGCAAACCTCATCTCTTTATCTTACTTCGATCAAAAATTATGAGCATTTCAATTCTTAAAAATAATAAAAAATTGAGTTTTTTCGAAACTTCATTTCTCTTTTCTAGAATTCAAATGGTTCTAATTTTTCATCCAAGAGAGATAGAGAGATGAGGTTTGCGCCATTGAAAAGAGAAAACTTTTTTGTTTGAATAGCATCAATTTAATTGATCTATCATGAGAACAAATTTTCAAATAACCTAATAAAATCACGAAATTGAAGATTTCAGTGCACGTTTTTTCCCATATTTAATCAACTGCTTGTTTCCCTACTCTGTAATCACAAAAACTAACTACCCCATGGTAATCTAGATAAAATTCTTTTTTCCTTCGAATAAATTTCAAATCTTTGCCTATTTTGGTTCTCAAGCTGCATTCGTTTGAAAAACTTATATGAAATCGGGAAATTTTTTTTAATAGAGCATATCAGTCCCTACGACTCAGAGAATAGGCAGATATACGTGCATAGACTCGGTATGTGTTGCCTAGTCACTGGCAAAAATACCTTACTTCCCCCCTGAAACACCCTGTATTTTTCAGTATCAGTTTCAACTTCAATCGATTTCTTTCGTCGATATTTTTTTAATAGAATGAAGGAAAGTTGGATCTATCCGGCTATGACATTGACATTTCTTACATTTAAATGGCAACCATATATGTTTTCCATTTGGAATAATAATATTCGGAGAAATGTATGATAATCGGGAAGTGAATTCTTCGGGAGGATAAATAGTTTGAGGTGTCCTACAAAAGACAGTTATACGACTCTGAATGAGAGGAATCAGATAGGGAACGAACTTGCAAAATGTGTGGAATGTGGTGTGGGAGGATTGAAAAGTAAAAATACTCAAAACGTAGAAACAGGACGATATAACAAATTTCGGAGCTTTCCAATTTGATTTGAGGAAGCCATAAGCTAGGAGCTACCTTCTCCAGTCTTTCATCAAGTTTCGGACATGATTGAACAAGCAGAACGAAGATTTTTTTGGCTCGTCGTAATCGTGAAGGTGCAAACACATTCAAAATTCTCAAAAATCGTACTATTCCATCTCACTTTTGTAATTGCCTTTTGTGGAACTCCGGCCCCCCAAAGTGACTTCATTCTAAAATCGCAAGATCGATTGCCTGCTGAAATTTTTACATTATCCAGGGTAAGTTGGTCCCTAAGGTCCCCCTACTTCACCACTAACCCTTATTATAAAATAATCAAATTGGGCACTGTAGAAGATGAATCTAACAGCACATTGAGGGTTATAAGAAGGGCCAGTGGAGAAGTAGGTGTCTAAAACTATTACCAGTGACTTTTTAAACTGTAGAAACCAACTTGCACCAGATAGTTTGAAAATTCCAGCTAGGAGCTTATTCACCAGTCTTTACTGATCATGTTCTTGAGAAAATAACCATTTTTTTTTTATTTTGGGGTCGGGAGATGGATGGAAAATAAAAACTACATCAAGAAAAAAGGCATTGACCGGAGAGACTTAGCCTCTCCCTCACACTAACGAATTTTATCCCTCTCCTAACCCTTTTAAAAGTTTCCTATTGATGCATAAGAGCAATATTTACCTCAGATTTTAATTCAAAACCATCGAAAACTTTCATTTTTTTTTGAGTAGTGCTGCAGTCGATGTAAAAAAAAACTATTTTTTCAAAAATTTAGAGTCCTTTGGCGCTTTAAAAATTTTTTTGGAAAATGTAGGTTGAACTTACGGATCTTACCTCTGATTATGAAATTGGTCTCATGAAGCAATCAAGAAAGAATTGAAAAAAAGTATATTTTTTTTTTTTTTTTCAAATCATTCAAAACTCATCCAAAATAACCTAACAGAATGAAGTGTTCCAAACAAATGTTTCATAAACTTTACAAATTTTTAATTTATTCGTGTTTATTTATGGCTGCAAAAGAAAAGGATTTTGATAAATTTGGTATCATATTTAAGTTACCATTTTCACCTGAAATTCATTCGCATTAATCTAGATGAATAAAATGTGGACATGCGAGTTCAAATTAATCACGAATAAAAAAAATAATCTAATCATGTATTTACAGCTCCACATCCATAATCTTTTATAATTTTTTCATCAAAACAAAACCTCGTGCTAGAAATAAGATTAAAGATAAGGAAGGTAAATTTTCGATTAACTTTATACGTTTATCAATATTTTTCAACAACTTTAGTTGAAATATTCATGACATATTTTTTCACCAACATATCAATCTATCATCTATATATTTTCTATTTCGTTTTCTTTAATTTTTCGCCTTCGTAAATATTAATTAATTTTTTCGGGCTACAGAATAATGAGCAATACAATGACACAACACATAGATAAGGTAAATTTCGCCCAGATACGTATGTTTTTTCGCGGGTAAAATTTCTAAAAACTTCTGCATCATTGAAAACAATAATAGCGCTTTTCAAATACAAAGTCTCACAGCGTTAACTTTTGCCGGGAGCTTTGAACTCGAAAAACACAATATGAAGATGCTTCTTTCTTTTCATCTCGTCAGGAAACAGTAAACCGCAAAGTTGTTACATTTCAAAGAGAGCTTCCCTCTATATCTCGTGTTTTAAAGCAAATAAAAGAATTGCCAACTTTGCTATTTAATTTTTTTTTTTTCGGGGGGCTCTCACTTCATACATACTTACTTATCCTATACATATAATCAATATTGGCAAATTATTCCCAACTTTTCTTCTTCTCTGAAGCGCACGTACACAGATAAACTCTTAAATTCGAAAACCATTTTTAGTTTTTTTCGAACCCTTCTCTCTCTCTCTTATTCTTTCTATACGAGTGTACGAGTTTGTTTGGCTTTTACCAGGATATAAAGAATTGTTTTTTTTTTATTATTATATTATTATTCAAGGTTATCGCAAAATAGAATAAAAGTTGCTCCTTTATACTAACGTAGTTTTTTTCCCTTTTTCGTCGACTTTTTCAATATATTTTTTCAAACAATCGAATCAAATTCTAAAAATATTTAAAACAAAAGTTTCGAATCAACAATTCAACTCCAACCCCGAAACACATTGTTTGAGTAATTTTTTTTTTTTATTATTATTATATCAGCTAGGAAAAAAAATACCTCGAATATTATTATTTACTCGATAATTTTGTTTTCAATTTCGTGTATTTAAAGATTATCCGGCTGAAAATAATGAATTTTTGAAATATTTTCCAGGTGTTTTGATTAGATGAAATGAAAAACTCGATGAAATGAAAATCATAACATTTTTCCTACGCCTTTTTGTAACACGGCACGAGAGAAGAAATCAATAAGAACTTTGAATTAAAGAAAAAAGAAGCAACGAAATAAACAATTTCGAGGAAGGTTGAAATTCAAATACGAAAATTTAGTTGTTTTTTGATTATTTCGAGAGAGGAAAACTTCTCAACATTGTTTACCTTTTCGTAATTTCACGAGCAAGCAAATACAAAATTTTCATCACACGTAATTTTCTTTTTAATCTGATTCTATACTGAGGGGAGAGGGCGGCTTAACCAACAAACTCCCTTCTGGGGTCTCATAAGACTATCAAGACGATTTTTGAATACATCAAGAATATATTCTCTTCCTTTTATATTTTTTCCCCCCAGGACTAAAATAATCATTTTACTCGTCTCGATACCGATCACAATCGTTGAAATTCGATCATTAGGCTCGAAATTGGTGACCGATTAGGTATGTATATGTGAGTGGATATGACCTTGGTTCATAATTCAGTGATGTTCAAATCGAAATTCGACGAAGGATGAGATGAAAGACAAAAATCTCTAAAATTGTTCGTTTTTTAATCCTTAGATAAAAAATTAAGAGTTATATAAACACATTTAAAAATCAGCTCTCAACCTGAGGGGAGGAAGGGGAAGGGGGTATTTTCCTTTTGAGTTTGAAAAAAATCAGTTCTTTGTATACCTCCCTCCCTCCTCAGTTGGAGTGCTGAATTTAGTTGGCACCCTAGAAGTGCCATTTGAGGGTTTCAACTTGTTTCTTCATTTCAGTCACAAAAAAAGGTTTTCAGTTTGAGTAGATTCGGTTTGTGCCTCTATAGCCTATTTCCTCTCCTGATCAGAAGTCTACGCCTTCACTTTCTTTCGTAAGCCTGTCAGTTTTTTATCCTATTTTCGATAACTTTTAAGCACTTTTTTTATATTTTAGCTCAACTTTACTTCATTTTCAACAATTTTTTGAGATTTTTGATCAATTTTCAATCATTTTTTCATATTTTAATTAAATTTTTACCTATTTTTCATCATTTTTTCGTAATTTTTGGCCAGTTTTATATACAATGATAAAATAATGTAAAATAGATGAAATTGACTAAAAATTGATGAAAATTATCGAAAAAATTGATATAAATTCGTAAAAATATGCACAAAATTGATCAAAAAGTCTGAACAATAGCTAAAAAATTGATCCAAAATATGAAAAAATTAGCAAAAATTAGCAAAAATTGGGTAAAAAGTTGATAAAAATTACTAAAAAATGCAGAAAATTGAACGAAAATCACAAAAGAAATGTTGAAAATTAGATGGAAATTGATCTAATGTGTGAATAAAATCGTTAAAAATTATCGAAAATTGGGAGTTAAAAATGCAAAAAAATGATCGGAATTTGCACAAAAAATACTGAAAAATCATTGAAAATTACGTAAAAATTTAACAAAAATGTGTAAAAATGCTGAAATTTGATCAAAAATTACAAAAAAATGTTGAAATATGATTGAAAATTGTTGAAAATCTATGAAAATGCAGTAGAAATTTGATCAAAATCACAAAAACTGTACATTTTTAACCAATATTTTTGTCAAATTTTTCCCCAATATTCAATGACTTTAAACAATTTTTAGTCCAAAATTCACTCCTTTTTCAACATAATTTCGCGATTTTTGATAAATTTTCTGCATTTTTAACGATTTTTTTTGAATTTTAGGGAAGTTTTCATCTTCGATTTTCAGTGACTTAGCAATTTTTTTCACATTTTAGATCAATCATCAATCAGTTTCCAACATTTTTTCGTGAATTTCGAACAATTTTTAGCATTCCTAACCCGTTTTTCTGAAATTTTTACCCTATTTTCATCTATTTTTAACCATTATTCTCTAATTTTGAGTCAATTTTCATCTAATTTTCAACACTTTTTCATAATTTTTTATCAATTTTCGATTATTTAAAACTTTTTTTTTTCACATTTCTGGTTAGTTTTCCAATATTTTTCATTTTTTCATCATTTTTAATCAATTTTCAGCACTTCATAAACAATTTTGTCAAATTTTTAACCAAATTTCAATGACCTTTTAAGTATTTCGATCAACTATCAAGCATTTTTACGCCTTTTGTCAACTTTTTACCCAATTTACATTGATTTTAAATACTTCTTTCCATATTTTAGGTCAATTTTTGACGACTTTTAACGATTTTTTTCAAGTTTTACTTCAATATTTACATTTTTTTTCAACTTTTTTTTTCGTGATTTTTAGCCAAGTTTTTACCCACTCTTTGGCTTTTTTTTTTCATATCTTAGATCAAATTATCCAATTTTTCTGATACGCAGATCCTTTCTTGACTAAAATTATGCTCTTTCAAACCAATAGAAGCGCTTGTAACTTAAGATCAATCTTGATTGGCTGAAATATTTCTTTTCAACAACCAGTAGGATTATTTACTACGTTGAATGGGCTGCCAACTTGCATACTAAAATCAGATTTGTAAATTTCTACATATATAATTACTAGCGGCGCTACCGCGCCGCTAGGTTGGGGCTTCGCCCCAACACCCCACGTGCCCGCATAGCTTCACGAAGTATCCCTACTTGAGTAGCAATATTAAAACAATTATAAAAAAACAGAAAAAATGTATTTAAAATTACATGTACAACCTGATGTTTTGTACTTCTCTCGCATTTTATCCAGACTTGAGACTGGCAAAATCTTAAAAATAACAGATTTTAAATTGTTGAATCGCCCATGAAATAAATCTGTGGAAATTTTGGATCTTCTCCATCATGCACATCTAGGGCCTCTACTGAATGTACATACCAAATTTCAACGTTCTAGCTCATTTTGGTGGGGAGATAGGGGTGGAAGAGCCGTTTTTCACAGTCAAAAAGGGGCAAGTCCCTTATATCTTCCCTCGTAATTGACCTAGAAGGTTTATTTGTATAATTTTTTATCTTACAGAAAATTGTAGATCGTTTTATACCTATATATTTACGAATACCGTCATAAAGTATAAAAATCTTGAATAAAATTACCCCACTCATGTGTATCTAATCCGCCACTAATTTACACCTAAATTTCAACTTCTTACCTCAATTTGGAAGGGAGATAGGAGGAACCGCTCTTCTTCAAGATCAAA
>FIZR01015668.1:0-27128 GCA_900060175.1 Ferrisia virgata
ATGCAACCAAAAAAATAATGAAAAATGTCATCGGACAGGATTTTTTATTCTCTGCAAGGTAAGACCTCACAAAATTTTTCGTAAACCTCATACTTTCGTCATAAAAATAAAAAAATCATAAAAAAATATGTATTTGCCCATATCCGCCATATAAGTACGTTAAAATCTTCTTCCAAGTGACGTCACGCGTTTGGTGCGGCAAGAGGGAAGCATACCCCACCGTTTTTCGCGAAAAACGGGTTTTGGTTTAACCTCTCTTATAGTTTATAGATGTTGAGTGCTACGTACTTACAGAAAATAATTATTCGCCTCGTCAATCTTCTATTAAAAGCCGAGTAAATGCGATAACAACGCGACTGAAAAGTTAGGGGACGATTCCTTTTTTAGTAGTACAACGAAATTGAAAAAAAAAATAAAAATTAAAAATTTGTAAAAAGCCTAACTGCAGACACCCGTCAAAGTACACACGAGTAGGGAGTAGGCGTTCGGTGGACGGAAAAGCCACAAGGCTGATACATATATACATTGCATGAATACAATAACGAACTGCATTCGTAGACACTAAAAATTCAACAAATCAATCGTATATTACATTTCGATAAAACAAACCGAGCAGAGAAGTGCGGTGATTTTTTTTCAACCGTTGATAATGGCACGTTCGATGGTGGGCGCCCCAGCTTTTAAGTAAACCAGTTAATGCGGAGATTATTAAATACATGAAAACACCATATATGAGACGCGTATACGAATAGTTGAGCTGAGAGTAGATACGGTCCAACCGCAACCGCCGTACCACTCCTTGCTTTACGGAATAAAACTACAGATATATTATGTATAAAAGGGTATTCATTTTGATTCTTCGCGTCTGCTTCGTTAATCTACACATTTTCATATACGTATTAATACGAAAATTTGGAAGAACATTATGGGCGAGACAGTTGTCACACATTCCATTACAAAACACTTCCGACCAAAATACCGTAGATTTTCGTAAAACCATTAGACGATCTCGATCAAGCTGCGGTGTGCGACCATCGTACGTACATAAACCAAATCGTTCCGCGAGCAGTCAATTTTCAAAAAAAAAATAATTCAAATACGCTATAAATGGCAACTCGTAAAATAACGACCTTGTTGGACTCGCAAAGAGATGTGATAAGAAGACATGTCACGTCGGTCAAAGAGCTTATACGCTAAGTACAATCTCGGAAATAAAACAAAATCGAAGGGGTAATTTTGAAAATCTCTCATCTATAGATGAACGGATCTTCGAATAAAATTCAGTTTATTTTTAATTCGTGTTCTAGATAAAAAAAAAAAAAAAAAAAATACACGCGTACAATAAATTCTTCGAGCGTCATACGACTTTCTAAGTACTCGCGGCGCGTCCATGTACCTAATTTATGAAACTATAATTTTTCGAGAAAACAACGTCTTTTTTCATCCTCTCTCGATACGGTACACGATTTTCCAACTCTTTCTTGAATTTTCAGTCCAGCTGAATTTCACCGCAACGTACATTATCGCATTTCAAATCTGGACGATCGAGATAAGGAAACATATCTGGGCATAGCCAGCAAATCGTCAATGAATTTTGCGAACTACACCACGGATCTGGCGGTAACTTTTCTAATCTCAGCATCTCACCAATACGGAGGGGGTAAGTTGTCGTGAATGTTTTTAAAAAGATCAAAATTAAAATAGCATTTGAAAACGAGGAGAAATAAAAACGGAAAAAGCTCGTACGCGAAGGAAATTATTCGTTCAACCGCAATTGTTTTCGCTCAAAGACACATTTCAACCATCAACAAACACGAAGAGCGCATCTTACGGCAAAAAAAGTTGTCCAACTTCTTACGAGCTTAAGGCTAAGCTAAGGTAATATACTATTTAAGGTACCAATTATACGTACATAAGTTTTGTAACTATTACGCACTGTTTAAGCGACACTTTTCCGCTGATTTATCGCATAATCAAAACTTTCATAAACTTGTTTCCACTTTCCGTGTAATAATTTCGACTGCGAAGTTCGCCAAAAATTCCTTCTTCATTCGCCACATACAAAAATTCTCAGCTATCGGACTCATTTTTAACGATTTTTTTTTTTCAGACATCTATTCACTGTAGAGATTGGCCTCGAAATTGTTCCCAGTTATTTACGCTGATACAGCGAGAGATTTTATTTCAGAAAAGGCGGGGGGGGGGGTAAGGGCTTTTCCCCGCAAAAACAGAACCGAAACATACCAACGCAAAGAACAGGAATAGCATCGACCGAATTATTCGGTGAAAACCTGAAGACTGATTACAAGTGATGAAGAAATTTCCAATGAAAATTCGTAAAATTATTCAATCATGAAACAGTATCAACTTTACGAATGGTACAAATCGTTCTTTTATAAGATGACTCCCAGTCGGTCCCCTATAATCTGTTCAATTTAAAAAGGATATCAGTAAACCATGCCTATTAACCAATCGAATGCCTTAAAAATCAATTTCAAGACATCTTATTGGCCAACGCCATTTATTTATAAAATGCTCGCAGTCCTTTTTAAATTGAACACACTATAGGGCCGGTCTCATTTTTTGAAAACAACAAAAAATATATCTATATAAGATCTGTGCGCGCACCGGGTAACAATCAACCAATCAGAGGTGATGTAATATTTTTGTAAACAAACACAGGCCCCAACCTTGGCTCTTTTCGAAAAGTAAATCTCTATTTTTTATCCATTTTTTAGCGTGTTTTTATGCGGCTGAACAATTTTCAACGAAGTATTTTAAGACCTTGCATGTATGTATGTAGTGAATTTCTTCATCATACTGACAGTTTCACTAAAAAAATTGGAAAAACAGTACGTTACAATACTGCTAGGAACGAATGCGAAGACAAAAGTACTGAACAAATGGTGCGTGAAAAATATCTAGTATTCTTAAATTCATGCGTCAAAACAAAGGAACGCATTCAGCATACACACGACTCTATTTTGAAAATTTTACCCGTGAAAAATCTTTCGAAAAAAAAATAATAAAAAAAAAAAATAAAACAAACAACCCGAAAACCAAACAGAACGAAAAAAATGTAGTTTGTTAGCAAAAACTTTACACTTTACTCCTAATAAGCTCATTTTACGTCGTTGAAAAAAAAAATTAAACATTTCTCTAGGGTAGACATCTGGCGAACACCTTGATAATTAATAAAATCTACACGTACGCCACGCAACAGGATCGTAAATAACCATAAAATATACACAGACTGGTACAAAAGCCACCCTTTTTGTGCGGCTGCACGCTCGTACATTTCGTTTTTCGTACTTTGTAACTATAGCTTCAGTATTCATAACATCGTTGCCTGGTTGCATCGAAAAACTGATATTCGTAAAAGCTGCTAAGTATTCGAAGTTGAACGTTGAGAGACTTTTCGCTTGCAGCCTTCAAACGTATCAACAATAGGTGCAATACAGAATCCTCGTCGCAATTATACGAATACAAATCAACCCTTTCGAAAATACATTGTACCAAAGGGGCGACCAATTGTTGAGGAAAAAATTGACCCTAATTCCGCGATAGGATACCTAACAACTACGGAAAGCGAATGTCCCGCACGTTAATTTCTAGCTAATTATTTTTTCTCCGGTACATCGCTGCATTATTTACCAGCACGAAAAACGAGTCTGTTGAGACGAGCCGGATGCGCGCACCAACATAAGTTATAAAAGATCGTATCTCTGAGGAAATGAAGATTCGCGTTCACATCAATTACTGTCTTCTTATTTGCTAGAAAATTTTGTTAGCCATTTTATCAGTATTTTGTACTAACATTTGCCTGCTGTTTTCACCTTACTCTTCAGTACACGTAATGGAGATTTTAAATAATAAGTACGAGTCTTGAAAAAAATTCAACGCGCTTTTAAAAATACGTGGTTAAAATTTAGAATGAATTTTAACAACGAACGTACGACCGAACACGGGTAGGCGATTTGCCTACCTGTACCTCATACTCTCTTACAAGTTACAATCTTCGTACGAAAACCTGAATAAAGCTAATGACCAACACGATGACGATATCAATCCGATTAAGAAGAATATAAGTGCGATCAATAACAATAACGCAGAAATAACTATTCGAATGTGGGGTGGGTAACTGTACAAAAAGCAGCATGGCACTATATACGCTATACAATAAACTACAATAATACGAACGTATAATTCGAGACTGGAAATTGAATTTCACCCCAACAAAATAAGCCTTAATTCACACAAGGAAAAGGAGGAGGAAACGTGAAATCAAACGGTACGGATGGATGGATATCCTCACGCAGTATCATACCAACGAGTAAGTATAAATTTTTATTTTTTATCCACGCACCTAAAACGCGGGGTTCGCTCTTTGAGACATACTTCGAGACTGTCACGCTAAATCCTCATGTTCGTGAGCCATGTACAGTTACTACACATCATACCCGTACCAGACAATCTTCTGCATTCTGCCATACTGATCGCATTAAACAACGAAGTTTCCCGTCGTCCTCATCGCCGGACTAGTTTGAATCCACCAAACAAATAGAAGTACATTGAACTTCAAAACTTCATCATTCAGCTACGCAATACCACAAACAGCGGCGAAGCTGAACTTTCTCGAACCACGAGCAGTGCAAGAAAAGAGTGCTGAGCAAGCGATACAAACGAGATCCGAATAAAAGAACGTATCTCATTAAATTTTACGGTGAAAAAGTTACAATAAGTATAAATGTAAGCGTCGCCGAGTGTATTCGTAACATTGTGGAACGAGCTGAAGATGGGTGAAACGAATTTCTGCGTTTTCGAAGAATGGTATCTTTCATTTTCGACTTTCGCTCTCGCATAGCGTATAGTAAAATGATTTCGTTAAATCTGGCCATCGTAGTAACGACGCACTCGTCAACTTCAACTAGAAAAACTTAATGTCGACGTGGATTTCGACGGTTTTTTTACCCATAATGCGATACTCGGGGCCGTAAATACTAAAATACGTAAAAATGATACAAAATGCAATATCAAGTGTTACACTCACCGTGTAATTTTCTCATTTCTGGGGGTGTCGTAGGAGCAAATGCTTTCAGAATGCTTTTCATTAATTCGCAACGCTAGCACCAAAAACAACCGAGAATTTTATTGCATCAACGCAATCCGAACACAAATCACACAATCAAAAGCCAGCCAATTATACCCGATACACGCTACCATAATGACGAACTGGCGATCATTATTATGAACTGTACTTTTGTCCACATCATCGAAATCGTATTCATGAATCAGATATACTAGCCAGTTAGATTTAGATACGGACACGTAACTTTTAATGACAGTGAACACTGAACGAAAACCGATTCATAAAAAATAAAAAATTAAAATTAACGCGATTACTATCCATACGCCATGATATCAAATCAGTCACAACAGCGAACAGACAACACACTACACACGTAGGGTACAACGAAAAATCACAAACCCAACACAATCGCAATACCAAACCGGAATCCTTGTCCGTATAATACGATACACACACTACATATACATTATTCCTAGCTTTGTTCAACCGTCGACAGAAGATATACCTACAAGAAACAAGAAACACACGCGCCGGCTCATCAGTGTTACCAGCAAGGCGATATTTATTTCGTTGCAATCGAACGAAAAAATAACGAAGAAGGGTACAATGTACGAAAAATGATCTACTCAAAACGTCATTGTGCGAGTGCGAGACTGCGAGTAAGCCAACTCACAAGACTGAACTAGCTACACACCGCAGTAGTAGTCTAACCGAAAATGTTTTATTCGAATTGAAGGATTGCTAAATCGCGCAACATAATTGATACATTGCTGTCTCAAAAAATCGACATAAAATATGTAGGTTAATTATTTCATTTTCTCCGACGATTTTTGTTTGTATTCAGAAAAGCTTCAACATGCCGGAAGTATCAATGAATAATATCTACTCAAAAAAAGGAATTAGGCGTTAATTTATTGCTTCGAAGAGTTGAATTGCAAGTAGATGTTAGATATATTTACTAAAATATGTAACTTTTTAGAACAAGTCGAAACTGATGTTTATTTGGATCTTAAAATACTAGACTTGGTAACAAATGATGATTACAACTTGGGTAAGTATATGTAGTGATAGGAGCAAACTTTTAAATTAGGTGTATTTTCACATTTTTCGTACAAGTAATTAACTCGAATACCGATGTAACAAAAATTGCAAGCCAACGTATCAGAAACTTGAAATTATTGAAATTCTAACAGTTCAGTTTTACGAAGGTGGCCGTCTTTTAAATATTTTTTAGAATAGATAGATTCTTCGTAATTAAGCTCTTGATTGGAAAAATTGAAGAACGTCCATTAATTAATATTGCGATATTATCTAGAATACACTCGGAAATTCTGAAATTACTAGTTATTTTTTCAAAAACCTCTTCGTCTCCTTGATATTTAATAATATTGATAGAACCGTGAATGATGTTTCTGCAACTTTGAAAAATCATTGTTCAATTAATAAAAAAAAAAAAAAAAAAAAAAAAAAATTGGTAGATGTTGGATTGCGATTATACACTACTCATTTGTTTTGTCCGATATTTTATAGATACCGTGGCATCACAGATAAATAAGTATATTAGCTTCCAAGTGGCCCACTTTAATAAGGTCGTAACTTGGAGAGCGGTAAACTTTTAATCTTACAAATAGTAATACAAATTTGAAACAACTGTTATATCAGCACATCCCAGTATGCAGAGTAAGAAAACGAGTTGTAAAAATATACCTAAAATCAATTTGATAAGATTTCAAATCACGCATATACTTATACATATATGTATCTGGATTCCTATCATCTTGCATGTAGCATACAGTTCTTTCAGTAGATATAGCAACAGCCGGTGCCCAGTTATAGTACCCTCAAATAAAACATATTTACTGAAATAACCTAAACGTAGATGCGCCTGTATTAAAAGCAAAACTATTACACGTGCGATGAAATACTTTCTTCTACAATAGTTACACAGCTATACACATACCTGAATTCAGCACAATGTTGAAGCTAGCAGAGTAAAATTTACAATGCCTTTAAACCAGCAAAACAATCCGATATACCTTGGCAAGTAGGTATACACGTAACTTCAACGAAAAAATTTCATAATTACTCGAATAATGTAACTTTACCACACCGTGAACTATTGAGAGAAAGCACCCAAAAGATTCGCTTTACAAAACACTCAATTCGATGAAGACAAATTTAAAAGAAAAGATAAATTTACGTGTAAGAATGAAACTAAAATGAATATTTAAAAGAAAATTCTTGAAAAGCGAATAATAAGCGCGAATAAATGAAAATTAAGCGGTTTAATACTTTTTTACCTTTCTATGTCGTTTTACTACATGGTATTGATTATTACGACAAACCCTACGGTCGAGTAATACTTTACCAGTGTAGCCAGCGACGAAAAACTTTGATTTTTCATTCATAAGGGTGCATTAACCCTTTCTACGCGAACTGTGATACACTCTTGCGCTAAAACTTAAATGCTGTAAGTAGGACGCAGGTAATTTTGAAATTTCTAACGTATGATCCTTGGGAACGTAAGAAAACGTACTTTTTGGTCAACGACATTTTTCACTTCATTCAAAAAAATTACCGAAAACTTGAGTAAATTTATTCGAGGCAAGACAAATGAAATTCGTCACTTTCACAAATATGTTGTACTGTTTCACATCCCCTAAATTATTTCTGCATACCTAAAAAATGAAGCAGTTTTTTAAGCGAACTTTACTGTCGCAACTCCGGCGTCCACTACTATTCAAGTTTTGCTTTTCTTCATTTTTTAAATTTTCAACATTTAATTTTTAAGTATAATGTGGAGATGGTATTGGCATAATCATCAAGGTTCTTGGATATTTTATTCCTCAAATCTTGCTCGTTGCATGAAAAGTCATTACGTATAAGGTATGATATGGTATGGTACTAAAGGTTTAAAGAATAAACGTTAGTCGGAATCAAACTCTGTTCGTAGCTAGGTACCAAGCTATCTGTATCGTCCAAAAATTGAATAAAAAAGAATCCTAAATTTACTTGTCGAGGTGTTGAAATCCAAAACCAAGAAAGCTGTGTTGGTGAACCCAAACTGACCTACGGGCTATAGCATACAATTTTCAAACAAAATATTCAGTTCTCTGTCGCTTAAAATTGGAACACGTTTCATATTTTTGATCTTTGTTGATTCAAGTTGAACTCAAGGATTTCTATACGTTAAGTCCAAACATAGTTTTGTCGTATATATACTCACTTAATTAATGAATTTAGAAATATATTTATTCTTTTGTATATAAATTATCAGTTTTTTAGCTGGCGTGAACATACGGATAAAACTTGATTGATGAAGTTGACATGAACATGATAAACCACCGACCTACCTACATACTTTTATTTAGAGATGTAAAGATATTCTCCAAGGAATGAAGCTTTTCACAATAGCCTACATATGTACATATAAGTTTAAGTACATATGTTATTGTACTGTGAGCGAGTAACAAAACGAAAAAAATTAGTAGACATTGTATGAATTTATTAATTATTAGTTATCTATAATATTGTATGGACAACATACTACATCATACCGAAGATGTAATGAATTATACTAGTTTTCTTCATACGCCCGCAATATGCCTGCCTGTTCGTGTACATATTCAAACAGGGCAAAAATAAATAAATAATCCGTTTCATTCTGAAATTTTAGAAAAAAAAAAACAATGATGAAATACAATATTTTTCTAAAATATTTTCTGAGTAATGGGCCTCTATTTTAACATTTTACACCTTCACGAGCATTTGACACTTCTATACTTTTGGTTTTTCCTGAAAAAGCAAACACTCAAGCGCGATACATAATTATGCTGTGTGCAAAACTGGTGTAAAAGTTTAGAACTTAGAAGTTTAGGTACTTCTGTTTACGCGCAAGCGCAGATACACCTGCCAGAGGTGAGCCACAGTCAATTGGAAGGCACGAATTGAAAGGTGATAACTGATGATAAGCAGTCATTAGCAGTGATAGATGAAATGAAACGAATAAAACAATTCTAAAAGTGTTCGGATGAAATCAATTCTAAATTATGATTTGATCTGAAAACCAACATCGCATTTTCTCTAAGAATTCCATCTGAACATTATCGAGTAGTACTTGTACTTGCTATTGGTCAAAACTTGAAATTTTACTCGTCAACATGTTAAAATTACTTCAAATTTATTCGAAGCGTCTGAATCGGCTGAATTATAAACCAAAACTTTTAGACTTTTCCGTTTTGAGAAATTCAATTTACTCGAATTTAACTGATAAATCTTGTAGTATTACTAAAACACATCATCATCACGTTGCTGTTGATATTTCGAGCAAATGTGATTTCCAAAGCGATACTGCGTACAGTAAACGTTTTAAAGTGTTATTTGCTGTATCTGTTGCCGGATTGCTGAAATTCTTGGGATTGAATGAAGGAGAAGAAGAATCTGAATTAATGCAAGTTTTGAAAAGAGGTGAACTTTCTTACATGGTAAATATGATAATTTTTCTCGTGTGTACCAATTTGTACATCAATATGATAATGTTTCTATGCGTATGCTTGGAACTTTCTTGTTTCAGCGTGAAGAATTTGATAAATCTGAACAAATATTTCATTTGGCTCTGCGTATTGCACAAGAATTACAGAATGAAAATGCGATCACTTTCATTTACGACCGATTAGCGAATATTGCATTCGAAACTAACCAATTTGACAAAGCACGGAAATTATTTGTTGACGTGTTGAGCCGACTATTTCAAAAAGGAATGAAAGAAGATGATTTAATTGTGATTCATATCAGCTTTAAACTTGCTAAAATCTTTGAACATTTGAAAGATTATTTGTAAGTACTATTCTCAGATTTCAGAAACTCCAAATGACCATACCAGAACGTAACGGAAGAATTTATTGAATTTTCCAGTGGAGCTCACAGCGGATATGATTTTTGTTTTCAAAAATTAGAACCAAAGTTGAATAATCAAAATGAAGATCACGAAGATGCTTTAGTATTATATAAAACCTTGTTGAACGGATACGCGTATTTTAATTATAACGTCGGACAACTTAATAAAGCGTCGGAATTGTTCAAGAAAGCCTACGAGGTCAACAAACAAATATTCGGAGAGAAACACGAAGACAATGTACTGATGCTTAATAACTTGGGCACAATTTGCAAACACAAGGGAGATCTAAACGGTGCCTTAAATTATTTTCATGAAGCAGAAAAATTGGGCAAGTCGTTACCAGACATGAAAAATTTTTCTTACATATATTTAAATCTGGCTTATTGTTACATGGAGACTAATGTATTGGTCGAAGCGTACAAATATTGTGAATTTGCCCGACGTAACGCCATACAACACGACTACGAAGAAGGAATTAACGAATCGGAAGATTGCATTACTAAGGTAAAAAAATTAAACACAAAAATTCAATGAAATGAATGTTTTCTTGATTTTTCAGGAAAGCCACACAAAAATATAAAACTTAGAATTATGTATGTACCATGTAAATATTAGTACCAAACATTAAATGTATACATGTAACTGAAATCAAACTATTCCATAAGTAATTAAAAAATTAAAAACCAAATTCAATTTCTTCCGCTAAGTTTTCTAAGCAAAACATTTATCTTACAAATTTAGAGTTATCTTTGAAAACTTCAGCTGTTTGATTCGCGAGGTACTGCACGATGTGTTTTGAAAAAACTAAAAACCTCAAAAAGAAGCATAAAAATAAACCTTTTGGAATAAAAATTCATTTTTCAACTTACTGAAATATTTTGGAGTAAATAGTTCATACTTTTTTCAGGTAAAGTGAAACTCTAATACTCTTATGTATTCCTTCCCACTACCAAACAACTGAAGTATATCATTCAATAAGTAACGATTTAATACAATAATGGTAATTTATTTAAAAAAAAACTAATAAGTATTTTCTTCATCATTGCTCATTTCAAAGTTTTCTTTGTCAACACCCTATTACATCAAAAATTACTTCTATCGTCCTATCCGGAAAATTAAAATTCAAAGAAAATTGTAGTAATTTCCTATCTTAAGAACAATAGCTTTAAGCAAATGGATTCAAATGTTTCAACACAAAGTATATTATTCAAGTCCATTATTAGTCCAAAAAAGTCTGAGTATCTTTTAACGTGTCTCGAAAATATTCGTATGGAAATGCGAGGATAAAGTACCTTTGCGAGCTTCTTCGAATACTCGATTAATTATTTTTT
This sequence comes from Ferrisia virgata, assembly GCA_900060175.1. Lineage (NCBI taxonomy): Eukaryota > Metazoa > Arthropoda > Insecta > Hemiptera > Pseudococcidae > Ferrisia > Ferrisia virgata. The sequence goes on from FIZR01015668.1 coordinate 11,318, forward strand.
TGACTTTCGGTCTCATATCCACTGGAAGTTGTTTAAGTCTTTCACCCCATATGTTGCCAATTATGCAACACTTATCGTCTTCATCAGCTTCAGCCATACGAGCTAAATCATCTTCAAGATCATCTATGTTGTGTTCTACGTCATTTACTAAATTTTCAGGCTTGCCATTGTTTTTAAGATCTATCTCTTCATATACCACTAATTCGCGAATAAACTGTAATAGGTACGAGATGAAAGCTCATTGTTAAGAATATTGCAGTGGTGAACTACGCTGATACATATTCCAAAAAGTATTTGTATTACTTACAGAATCGATGTCTTTCGCTTCTAAGGATTTACCTTTACCGGTTAAGGAAATTTCTTCTGCTGTAAAATTGGCTTGCCTAGTAACAGCAGTTATTTCGTTTAGAAGTGAAGAGTCAGTTATGGTAGTTAATGAATCAAAATCTACATCATCAACAGGATTGTAGATTTTTTTACTGCGTCGTTTTTTGCCGTTAGCGTTATATGTCGATGGCGGTGGATAATGGTTCATTTGATAAGCATTAGACAAATCGCTGACCGGAAAATTGAATACCGAAGGTACAGCATCATTTCTCAATCGCTTCTTCGTCAATTCTGGTTTTTTGACATAATCGTCTTCAGTGAAATGAGCACTGCATACAAGACTTGCTCTAGTAGGAATGAAATCTTTTCGTTTCAACGCAGAAATCCATTTTTCACAAAGTACACGACTCCGAAATGGAAATCTACAAACAAGATTATAACATTACTGTATAGTTTAGAAAAGTACAGTGAACTGAGGTTGAACACTAGCTCTGTGACAAATCAAGATATAATCGATACAAACAGGCGTAAAATTTTTCTAAAAAATTTGCTTCGAGAAAATTTTAGTATCCACTAGCTATTACGTATTAACACAATCTGTTTTTAATAATGATAATTTAATGTTTTTAAAAATAAAAAACTGAATGTTAAATGTATCTTCAAGTCTATCGGGTTTACTACACGATGAAAAAAAATTCAGATTCTCAAAAATATAATACTTGTAATGAAGAGATTGTACATAATTAAATAAAATTACTTGTGGAAATGAATGGGTCCTTGACGACTCCATTTATTGGAGCATCCGTAAGCAGAGCATGATATCACCATCGTGAAACTGTTGGGCTACAATCTTCAAAATTAATTAATGAGTTGAATTAATCGCTGGAAACGAGGAATATAAATATTATCGTTTACACATTAAAACAAAATATCAACGTATATCGATGAAAATAGTAAGTAAATAGGCTCGAACTTACATACCTATACATTAGCAAAAAAATTATAACTACTACTCGCCGTTACTTCACCATGGAGTTGGCAAATGGCGATATTATGGCGTACAAAGCATTCGTTCAACATCTTACAGCGACCAAAGGTTAGTAAAAAATGAAATTGGTTGTCGAAAAGTAACCAGATTCCTGTGTTTGATTGGCTATTGAAACATGACGTCACAAGTAATATGAAAATTACTGTAAACAGAGTAAATTTACGATAATTTGCATCGTAATTACTTGTTTAGACTGTTCAAACTTGAAAGTACATTATCATTGTTCAAAGTTCAAGTTTTTTTTAATAAAATAGAACTTAATAAAACTTATCGATAAAATTTCGTAATTCGCAATCATATCGCATTTTGTTCGAAGTTTAATTCGAGGCGTAAAAAATTAAAAACTGCTGTCACTTTCTCACTAGTATAGTCCATAGTCAATTAAAAATGGAAATGGTAATTAGTGATTAGTGTTAAACAGTGAAGTAAATTCGTTCCAAGTGTAAAATTGAATGATCAAAGCCGTCACATTTGAGATTCGCTCATCCGTTGAAAAGTTTTGTCCAACAATTAAAAATGAACATGAATGGCCCAGCACCTACCGATATCATTCTTCTAAGTGGAAATTCTCATCCTGAAATGACCAATTTGATTACAGAGTACGAACATGGTTTATTGTGTCAGATATTTCGATATTTTTTGGTATTTTCATTAGAATGCAATCATTCTATTTAGTACCTAATTGTGTAATACTTGAAATACATGTTTTATTTTATATTTCATAATCATCCGTTGTTTCAGAAATTCTGTACATTTTTTATTAAACTTCCCTGTTTTATTGCAGACGGTTAGGAATCAAGGTAGCGGCATGCTCTGTGTACAGTAAATCAAATCGTGAATCTGTAGTTGAAATCGGAGAATCGGTTCGGGAGAAAAATGTTTATATCTTGCAAACTGGAACTAAGTAAGATTTTTATTCGGTTCAACGTAATAATTTCACGGTGAGAACAACTACAGTAATCATAAAAGGTTTCGTGGTAAATTAATTTGTTCTCTATTTTCAGGGATGTGAACAATAATATTATGGAGCTTTTAATAATGGCCTATGCGTGCAAGACTTCTTCGGCGAAAAATATTGTTGGCGTTATTCCATATTTACCATATTGCAAACAATGTCAGTTTTCAACTAACCATTTTGAGGGTAAAATAATTCATTCGATCCTGACATTCATCGATGATAATTTCTCTGTCATGTAGCGAAAATGCGTAAACGAGGGAGTATCGTTTCAAAACTACTTGCTAAAATGATTGTCAACGCTGGAGTAACGCACGTCATTACTATGGATTTGCATCAAAAAGAAATACAAGGATTCTTTGATTGTCCAGTGGATAATTTGAGAGCATCGCCCTTTCTTCTGCAGTACATTCAAGATAGCGTGAGTTTCATTACAATTTGAAAACCATACGTATATTTTTTATTTTTCGGATATATGATCCGTAGATTCCTGATTATCGTAACGCGGTAATAGTTGCACGAAATCCCGGTTCTGCCAAGAGAGCTACCTCTTACGCTGAACGTTTACATTTAGGCATAGCGGTTATTCATGGCGAACAAAAGGAATCAGAGTCCGACATGGTAGACGGCCGTTACTCTCCTCCTGCTGTTCCAGTAAATCCTCACTGTTTCACAATGGATATTGGTATGCCAGTGGTACCGTCAAATCTCCCCAAAGAAAAACCACCAATCAATGTTGTCGGTGACGTGGGTGGTAGAATAGCCATAATTGTGGTATGTCCTACTTATCATGTTTAGCTAGTTTTTTCTCTGTACGCTGTCAATCCCTCGGCTCGAGAGAGCTACAAATAATTCAAATTTTGTGAGTAGGATGATTTAGTAGATGATGTGGAATCGTTTGTAGCTGCTGCTGAAGTATTGAAAGAACGCGGGGCGTATAAAATATATGTTATGGCGACGCATGGTCTGCTATCTTCCGATGCTCCAAGATTAATTGAAGATTCTCCAATTGACGAGGTCAGCTGGCTTTTGTATTTTAATAAATAATGTGATCATTATTTTGGATTGAGCAATGTTGTGTATTTTTTTTCAGGTTGTGGTTACTAATACGATACCTCACGAGTTACAAAAAATGCAGTGCCACAAAATAAAGACAGTGGACATTAGTATACTGTTGGCGGAAGCTATTAGGCGCATTCATAATAAAGAATCGATGTCTTATTTGTTTAAGAACGTCACGCTGGAGGACTAATTACTACACAAAATGCTTACGTTCTGCGAATTGCACTTCCATACTAGTCTGATTTATTGAAAATTTTCCGATCTATACGATATTTTATTCAAAATATTAATCGAAATGTATTTTTTCGTAATAAGTGCACGCATTGGGAGCGTTCGTATAAAATGTAACTAGAAAATTGAATATCCAATTGTGTTTCCAATATTGTTAGATTCTTCTTTCTCATACTCTTTTCTGTGGTTATCGATTTCAAATAAAAAACCGTAAAAAATTGTTTCTCGTGATACATGAATTTTGTCTATCCATGAATTATGGTCAATTGGTGACCCCCCCCCCCTGAATGAAATTATTTTCCAGCCTGGAATGGGATTAGATTGCATTTTTGTTTCGGATTTATACACTCCGTGTATTACTCACAGCACACTGTTGTAGATGATCACATAAATGACAGTCATGCACTGAAAATTGGATGAAAAAAATCCTACCCTTCTTTTTTTTCAACTTGATCACAATAAATTTCAAAAAAAAACTCAGAATAAAATGAATCAAAATAATTCAATCCACGAAATACTCGAAGTGAATTTCTGTATGAAATACAAAAAATAACTTGCATGCTGAATACAGCGATACGTTATTGTAATGTCGATAATACTAGGATGTAGCGTGAGTATTCCAAGAAAATTTTGTACAAGTAAAACTGAACTAATGTCCATTTAGAAACCACTACAAAAATAAAAAATTTTTTGCAAAGAATGAATTGACTTTATGTAATTTATTCCATTACAGCACGGTTATATTCATCGTTTGTAACTTTTATGCTTATGTCTATCATTTCTGTATTTTTCTGCTCGTTTGTCAAAGGATCGGGAACGATGTCTCGATTTTTTATCATGATTTCTACTCCTTGAGCGATGTCTCGACTTCAAACGATGTCGTGAAACGCTTCGGGAACGACGTTTCCGTCTTCCTTCCTGCTTGGTACTGTTGTCGTAATTGTTCCGTGAGCTTCTTTCAGGACTTCTCGAATATCGCCTCTGGAACTGATTTCTTCTACTTTTTGTACTTCCATCATCTGCGTATTTTTTATTTACCTTTTTTTTATCCTAAAAAACAAATCATAAAAAGTATAAAACACATCGCTGTTAAAATAAGAACGATCTAACCCGCAAAAAAATAAAGCACGCTCACATCAAAATATTCGATCCCTCGTCCTTTTCCTCGCCACCGCATTTTCGCAACACTTTGGCTGAAATCCACATGTATTCTACGATCATCAATAAGAACGTTATCCATTTTTAAATAAGCATCTTCACAAGATTTCTTATTATCGAATTCAATAAAAGCGTATTGTAAGGAATCTCCAGATTCTTTATCTCGTATCACTTCGCAACTGCATAAAATATTTTTGATTATTACATTTGAACGATATGGGATGAAAAATATGTATTATTATACTCACCTAACAATTTTACCAAATCTACTGAATATAATTTCTAAATCTTCATCGGTAGTGAGCGGATTCAATTTACAAACGAATAAAACATTTTCAGGAGGAGCTATATCTTTATCAGGAATATCGCCAACAATTTCTAAGATTGTTGCCCGAGCTTCAGCCTCTTGCCCAGCCTTCATTTCTTCTATTTCGGCCATAGAAATATTAGCGTTGTCGAATATCTCCTCATCAGCAGCCAAGCGATCAGTCTGAACAAAGAACGTAGTTTTTATAAATCCGCGCGTCCAACATAAACAATAATATACAACCGTGTTCAATAATATGTACAAAAACTACGTGTTTGTGTACGTAGTAAAATAACCTGTAAGATTTCTGCTGTGGGCTCTGGTGAATAATCTGGATAATAAATACCTGGAATATCATCGTAAGGGTCTTCCAAAATAACAGTATGCGTAATTCTGAAATATAAATAAAATAATGACGATTTTTTTTGTCAATCAAAATCAATGATAGCGGGTACCTAATATCTTGATATGGACGGTTTTCATGATCGCAAACGGCTTCGTTTAATTTTAGTAAAATTTCCATTCCTTCTGTTATTTCACCGAAAATAATATGTTCGTCCAAAGAATATAAGTCTGGTGCTAGAGTGATGAAAAACTGAGATCCCACCCTAGAAATAATAATTCCAACACATTCTTTTTTAAAACTAACAGATGATGAAATAATATTGTTAATTTTCACAAAATTTGGAAGGTACTAACAAATTGTCACCGCAATTGACCATGGACACTAATCCAGCTCGATCATGTTTCATACGAGGTAGTTTTTCACCACTAAAATACTTCCCTTCATGACCTTTCAAATGCCTAAAACAAATAGGATAGTAAGTAGTATTCTTACAATTATTTTTCAAATTATAAAAAATATAAACATTACATGAATATTGATTCTCCTCCACTTCCAGTTCCAGTTGGATCACCCGTCTGTGCAATGAAATTACTTTGCACTGAATGGAACAAACAGAAGTTGTAATACTTGGTTTTGCATAATTTCAAAAAATTTTTACAAGCTGGAATTTTACAAAAAGAGGTAATTTATTAAGAATTAAATTACGAGGAAATACTGATTTTACTCGATAAACTTACTGGTGGGACGCTCATTGATAAACAAATCTATGGTCATGTCACCAACGGTAGTTTCCAGCACAACTGCCATTCCAAGCGTCTTTTTTGAAATCAAACTAGAATTTAGAATGATGCTTTGGAGTAGTATTTCATTATATTCAAGGAATTACAATAGCAGTATAATCTACACATTTTTATATCGAAAAAAACACTAATGAAAAAATTTCGACGGTTTACAATGTTATCATTTTTTGTGATATCGCAAATTTCTTGTTTATTTTAGTTTTATTTCACATGTTTATAGTGCTCGCCGCTAGAGTGCGAATCCGAAACTGGAACCGAACCATTTCTTTTATTAATTGTAAAATTGCAATAGCGAACGGTCATGTACCGTGGACTTACCAGCTGGGACTCAATATAGTCATCTCATAGCAAAGGTGAATCGCGAATAAATACATTTTCAAAAAAAAAAAGAAATGCCTTCCTAAAACAATACAGAAGCGGATGACAGTAGGCCTAAGCCAGTAAGAAGATGAACTCTGTGTTTGCATTAAATTATTAATAAAGTGATGTTGGTGAAAATGGAAATTTTCTTGTACACTTGTAAAACAATGCTGACTGTTGAACACGAACGTAACACTTACATTTAGTGTTTTCCTTTGTGCGGCATTTCGGTGTTTTGATAAAAATTGAATTTTTTGATCTTTAGATCACAGCTTCATAGGTTTGTTGGTAAATTAGGTATAGTGCGCATTTTGAATTCAAAACCCAATGCCCAAACGCCAAGAGTTAATGTCAGATACTCTGATTCGTAATTAAGCTATTAGTAAACCATACATCGTTCATTTTTCTGGGTGTTTTAGAAAATCACCAAAAACTATGAAGTAGGTATTTAGGTGGTAAAGTAGCCACTAGTCCTTTGAGTGTTTTTTGGCCATAAGTTTCTTCGTTCGATTTCTGCGCACGACGTGTTTTGTAAAAATTGTTCGGGCCCACGCCCAAGAAATATTCATTTGCGTGATTAATTTTTCCATAGCTCACGCATGACGCAATTCTTGAGATGATGTTGTTTTTCAGAAAACAGGGATTAGATTTGAATGCAACTACATACATTAAAAGTGCAATAGATCATGACGAATATGCATCGAATCCGCCTTGAAATCACGTAACCGATAACATTATATTCAAAATCGCAGAATACTCTTTTATAGTCTCTTTGAATGTGGATTTTCGACAATTTTTTTCTACAGTTTTTTCGTTGAGTATAACCCACGTATTTTCTTTCTCATATTTTCTCACGTGCTAGTGTCGGTTTTAGCGAAAATTTGACGGTGGGAAGATTGAAAAAAAATCCATATCTATATTCATGCAGCCCAACTTAAGTATAGTTTTTGGAACAGACGATCCGTTTTGAATCTCAAACAATCATGTACAATAGGTTGTATACACATGGCAAGCTTGAAGGCGCAAAAATACTTTGCTTTGAAAAACGGCGTATGGTTTTCATTTCATTTTGGTTACTATAAATTGAAAACTTTCACGTGACTATTCATTATTACTAAGGCACTACGTGTAAATATACATTTCATCCGTACATCAAAATTAAAGCAAAGAAAGAATTCCGATTTGAGTAATGGTATGGGAAGGTATACGTAACATTGTAGAACTATTCTTCTCTGTTTATCAAGAAAAATGAGAATGAAAAATAGATTCAGAAGAAGATCGAAAAACATTCCAACGCCACAACAACTTCCCTTAGAAATCAACCCTACACATTTTCTAGCGCATGCGAATTTTCATCGATTTAGCGAATAAATAAATACCTCCTACTCTGATAGCTGGCTTAGTTTTTTTGTTTATTCGAAACATGGTTACTGTTTAATATAGGCGTAAATTAAAATGGACTCGGGACCTCAAGCTTTTGGTCTTGGACGAGTTTCTGGTCAAGTAGATTTTCAACAATTTTTAAAATCGAGACCCGTGCTGATACTTCTGTTATGTTTGGTAAGAGAATAATCTTGTCATTAATTTCACTCTATCTGATTCAAGTAGTTTTCATATCGTACACACGCGTTTTAGTAGTTGGTTGACTACAGAATTTTGCTTTCATCAACGATTCAATTTCATAAGGACTTAGTAGTAAATCCTTTTTATAATTGTAAATAAAACCTTGAAATCAATTTTTGGCAGTGTATCTAATCAATTCGACCTTGACCCATTTTCATTATGATTATTGATTAATTTTGCAACAGGCCAAATTGTATTTAACTCATGGCCATCGTTTGATTAAGGAAAAGATCGACTCGAAAAAAGACATAATGTCTCCATCCAACCAGTGTTATACGTTCTCTTGAATTGGTTTAGCTAAAAGTACCGATGCCCAATGCAACTATTTATTCTTTCGCTTTTTTTTTACAGAAATTCAGCATCATCGCATATTTTTGTATATCTCCTGGATCGAAAATCACAAATAAACTAAGTCAAGAAGTATGTATTTACAGTGAAAGCAAAGAGAGTACCTGTTATGTAGGTATGCAAGTCACACTTTTGGGGATAGTCGAAGCCATCATATTTTTATGCGCTGAATATTTTATGTGGAAATCATCATCTGTAAAACATCGCAGAAGAATAATTAGAGCTGGGTTAGGAGTAGGAGGTAAACCAACATTTCACTTTTCATTTTCCAATTTTAAAATACTTACGATCGGATTTTTTATTTTTTTGATCAATTCTAATAAGATGATGTGAATTTCAGGAGTCGAGTGCTTTTTTTGCTTTATAACATTTTTATACATATTCTTCACATGGCTGGGTACTACTGTACCCAATAACGTGAGCACAGCAAATGCCAACTTCGCTATTCTGTTTATATTCTTGGATATATTCGCGTGGGTGCGTAATTTTTCAAATACCTAATCATCATGATGAGTGCAGATATTGAAAAATACGCTGAATAAAACCAAACGGACTGTTTTTCTAGGGATATTTCACTTTACTGGAGTACCAACGCTTAGAAAAAGGAGTCGATCCAGAATTTATGGGCTCTTTTGGTACCGAAGATGCTGCACAATTCAGCACCTATACTGCCGAAGACAATGAATATCAAGATCCAAACATTCAGAAGTAAAGTGGTTGTTGATCCTGCTTGTTAGGTATTTTTGCTGCACAAATTTTGGTTAGTTGTTTTTGAAATTACTGTTTCAACTTGAAGCTTCAATAAATTTATGCTTAATGTTTGGAAATTTTGAATAAATGAAAAGAACATTACCTATAACTAATATTAAGCCTTGTAGATTGTTTTATCTTCCTAAAATCATAATTTCATTGTCTATAAATCGCATAGAGTATATTCTACGCGGAAATTGATAAAAGAATCGATTGATAATACGCATCCCTATTGACAAGGAAACCATTCTGAGGTTTCTGACGCGATTGTTCTACGTTTCAAAAAATCGTATTCGAATACGTTTCCAATCTCAATTTAACATCTTCAGATTTATGCGCAGATTCTTGAACGATGTTCTGCTGATAATTCCTCATAGACGCGTATATTTCTTTAGTTGGCTCCATTGACAGATGCAGAAATTCAGTCATATATAAGTATATATGAAAGTTTTTTGCGCTATGCTATACCTAAAATATTCGCTAGTTGGTGTTATTTTGCGCGTAGGTACCTATTCATTTGCATACGCGGGTTAATTCACTGATTTTGTCGCGTTCATAACGAAGAACAATTTTACGACGTACAAACTGCCTTAAAAATATTCACTAAAGCACAACTTGGAGTGTTATTTTACGCAAAATGCAGTTTTATGGGCGTATTTTTATGCGTTAAGCAGATTTTTACACCGAATCCTTGTCAATAGGGTACGCATTTCAGGTACCGATAATTCTCCTAATAACGTAAGTAATAAAATTTAAAAAATTTACACCAATTACTTACGAATTTACCTATCTACCTACGAGTTCTCATTACATTGTAATTATTTTCGTTCTTATTTTCATCTGTATCTATTTATTTATTTATTCCTTTAATTATTTACTTTTTTCGTTTTAGCGAATTTATTTTTTCTCTCTTGTAACAGTATTTATGTTTTATTTTTAACCAATTCATCCTACCGCTATTTTTAAAGTCTAAGTATAATATCTACAGTGATTACCATGTACTAAATGTAAGTGTATTTTTAAGAAAAGAATAATTTGATCTTCTATTGTACCCGCTGTAATTTGTGCCTATTGTGCCTTACTCATCCTGAAGTTTTCATTTAATTTAATGAAGCTTTTTAGAAGTATGCGCGTTTATAGGAACGAATATTATTTAAATAGTTTATGTATAGAAACTGAATTTGAGTTATCTGTCTTGCCATCAGTGAACATTCTGAGCAATGAGTTTCATTTTATATTGAAAAAAATTTTTTAAATTAATTTTTGTTATTCTGGTTATCATTTTTGTGTTTCTTGATTTATAATCTTTTTTGTTGCTGTTTTTGTATAAAATCTATCATTATTGTTACAGAAATTATTTTCTTTTAGAAGTTTACTTTATACATACCAACGGAAGCGAAAGTGATAATCGTACTTAATCTTAACTTAGAGTTTAACTTGAAATATCAGTCTAGTTTTTTTTTTTCAAATGTTGAAAATATCAAAATATAGGTACTTGTACTTTGTACCTATCTGTAGTTTTATTGATTAAATTCAGATTACTATTTTGTATACTTTTGAAAGTCTGCTTGGAATATTATATTTTATGTATGCTTTTCATTATACGTCGTTCGTGTTTTGTCTAATGGTCTCCGTTTTTTTTCTTCATAGAACTGTGATGCTAATGTTTTTTGTGCCCAGTTACAATGGAAAGTTACCGTTTGTGGCTTAAGCTAAATAAGTTACACAATTTCGAATGTACTACAAATGCTGTTTTATAAGTAACTACGCGCTTTCTGATTAGAAGTGTGAACAACTTGGAAAATGGATTTCGGGTTTTCGGAATCTAAACAATACAGACAAGTATTCTTTTTTTTATGCAGAAATCTAAAAACACAATAGGTAGGTAGCTAGGTACCATGTAATCGTTTATTTCAAAAAGTAAAATTACGTAAAAAACAAAAACAAATTCTATGCATCAAAAGTCGTTATCCTCCTGGCTCCTAGTAGAAAAATAACTCTGTACTTTTCTTCGCCAAATAAACCACTATTAGAGGCCATTTCTGCAATAAATTTCTTTTTGTTGACGTAAGTACTGAAACATAAATATGAATGATGCCTATTACGAATACCTATTATATGTACACATGTACGTAGTAAGTACTAAGTAGAAATACAGTACCTATGTCGTGGACTGATTGCATGAACGTTTCAAGTAGGTCTACCTACAATAAATCAAATGACATTATTCATTCGCATTTGATTCATTTCAATAAAGTACAAGTAGCAGTGTAATAAAAGAAAGCGGAAAACCGTTCAAAAAACAAGAACAAAATTCATCACAAACGGAAAAGAGAAAAGTAAAAAGTACATAACATGTAACTAGCAGGTTAAAAAAATAATATGTGTTAGGTAAGAGAGCTGGTCATGCATTTAAAATTGCTCGTGACAATTTTTTTTATACGTAAGTATTTTGTGTTTCTCAATACTTCGAAATTCGGAATTATTCCTAAATGCTTTGTAATTCATTCTGTACCTTTATAACTGGTATGTACTATCCTTGTTTTTAAAATTGTTATTCAATACGTAATTGTTTATTAATTAGCGATATTTACCGATGCAATTGATTACTTACAATTTACTGATATTATCAAAGACCAATTGAGACGCATGCGCATAAGCAGAGCCACGAGCGTACAACAAACACACGTTTGCTAGAAAAGAAAATATGATAATCACCTGCTTATCACCATCAGAATTGTTCTGGTTCTGATTGATCTTGATCACTTTTTCTTTAAAATTTATTTGTTACGTGCTCGAATGTGTTATTTTGAAAGTGCTGCTCTGTGTTACAGATTTTATAAATTTATTTCTATTCGAAAAACAATTTTATTTCAGTATTTATGAAAGAAATTCATTTCAAATGGTAACCAATGCTGTTATTCTTTGTCAGTAGTCCGTACAATACCAGTTCAAAATGGCAAACTTAGTTATTTTGTTGTTATGATCAGACCCGAGTGTTTAATGATTCGAATAACCATTTTCTCACGTTTTATCCGATGCTCTCAGCCTTTTCCATTTTAAAAAGTGATTATTTTCAATGAATAATAGATATATTACTAAGAAGTAATCTCAATTGACGCGAATAATATTCTACAATTTACGTGCTTTTCATGATTCATGTCGTTCACGGAAATATGCTTTATGATCGATTTGTTTTCAGATGAGTGATACGTTGAATGAAGAACAAATTCCAGTGTCAACCGATTATGTTAAATCAGATATATCGAAGAATCTTGTTGATTCGCAGCTGAATCATGTGATAAATTTTTATCAGTAAGACAGTTTTTCCAAACCGAGAAATTATATACTTTTCAAATTTATTGCTGCGCGTTTAAAAAGAAAAAATTAATGCGTTGGTTTCTATCGATTGATTATAGAAAGACTCCCAATGTTGAAAAAGATTATGGATGTGGAATTTTTCTCGGCAACAATAATAATTTTCCATCGATAGATGTGAATAAATTGGCCGACTCGCTGAGTGATGAGTTCCAGAAAGAAATCGTGGAAGAAATGTTGGTATGTTGATAGTGAACTTTAATTTTGTTTTACTCTCCATTAGTAATGGTGTTTGTATGCTCAATAATTGATTGCATCTCTCGTAGGATTGGGAAACGTACATGTATTGCAAAGAAAATGAAGAACGAAAACAATGTTCCGCTCGAGTTAATTTGAATTTCCCCGTTCGAAATCAAGATTGTTCAAATATTGTAATACAATCCTTAGCGAAGGTAATAATTTTTCATATTTTTTACCCATGCGTATAATTGAGAAAAACAAATCTTTAAGGCTGTATGTTTTTTTTTTTTTCTTTTTTGTATTCTTTCTAAATGTGGTCGTATTCCAGAGTAATCCTAATAATATATACAATAACTCCTATCATGAATTGGGCGAATTACAATATGGATTTAGAGAAGATTGGGATCTTGAAATTGATGAGGAAAAAAGTAAGCGACTTCGGCTATACCGAATCTTAAGCTATAATTTACGTTTTTGTAATGCGTGTAATTTTGGGTTTTAATAGAAACAAAAAGAGAACGTCTAGCCCTTGAAAATAAAGCTATTGGCAACAAGTATTTTGGAGAAAAAAAATATCGCGAAGCGATCGAATACTACACAAAATCACTCAATCAACTACCCAGCGCTGAATCTTTCAATAATCGCGCTATGTCGTGTTAGTTTCGAATAATTACTTAAGCGTTTTCCTCCGTATAATTGTTCAACGCGGTCTCGAATAATTTTGCAATTATTACCAATATTTTAGATATAAAATTGAAAAATTTCTCTGCCGCGATGAAGGATAGCACCGAAGTTCTTAAAATGGAACCGAAAAACGTTAAGGCTTTGTTCAGAAGGGCGACAGCGAGGAAAGAAATGATGATGTTTGAAGAGGTAATGTTTCATTCTCTAGTTAGTTAGCAATTCCGTTTGAACGTTAATGTTGGATTTGTTTATTACCAGGCGTTAAAAGATATCCATCTAGGTATGGAGGTGGGCGGTAAATCATTTCTGAATTTGTCGAATGAAGTTAAAAACGAAATATCTAAATTAAATGGTAGAAAATACAAGTACGTTACTCCCGTCACACTTTCAATTTCCGTACAAACCAATGCAAGTAGTTCGTTGCGTTTGAATGGACCTATTTTATCATTACAGTATTTATTCGCTGTACGGCTCAAAAAAATCATTTGAAATCGATGTTAGTCAATTGATGGCGTATGCGAATAGCGGCGAACCATATGTATTAGAAGTAGATAAAACCGGATGTACGCGATCTTGCGTTTGCGGATATTGTACGGAAGAAAATCGAAGAGAAAGGACTCGATCGGCGGCATTACGAATAAAAGAGAGAGAACGCTGGAAAATTTTAACACCTGATTTATTACACGAAATGAAAATCACACAGACTACTTTCGGCAAACGGAATGATAATTCCTCCGTAATTACAGAAACATCGAGCGGTGTATTGAAAAACGATATTTCTCTTCAGACAAGCCCCGTAAAGCCGAAACAATCCGTGAATTCGGATGCAACAAAATTGAAAAACGTTGAAAATTGTAAAATCAATGAATTGGAAATGAGTGATCAGACCTGTCGCGACGTTGAAACGTTACTAGCCAAAATCGAATCTTGCGATGGTACTGATAAAAGCGGACGGCATATTATGCGAGAATTGAAGTGTTTTTTGAAAAATAACAAGTTATCAGATTTGAAAAACGGTAAGTTTGTTTTCTCAAATGAACTGAACGCAACAAGTTTTTTTCAATAGTCTTTTTCGTTCGCGTGAAAAATTTTAATTCTTTACTAGTAGTTTTTCAGAATCGACACGTGAATGAGAAATTATTTATAACCGTACTCAAGTCAGCTATGGACGATTTCCAGTTGAATGAGGACTGGGGCTCGTTTCGTCATATTTTAGAAGCGTTGTCTAGCGTCGATCAATTCGGCAAGTTTATCAAATTGGTTGACGAAAGTACAAAAAATGGTAAGTTACGGGACTCGGACTAGTTGAATTTTACCCTTCGTTCGCATTTCTTTATTTGAAATTTTTACTCTACAGATTTACGCAATTTATTGGACAAAGCTGCGAATTCAAACCTGATGTACGCCGGCGATGTAATCAAAAACTATGCTTGATCTTGCCGGGGTTCGTTATGCACCATTTATCACCACCAAGTTCACCACTTCCTTTGGTTTATGTATAGAAATTTTTCAAATATTTTTATTTTGGTTGTTCCTTGGAAATTTTTCTACTTTAGTTTTTGTACGAAGTTATGAATAAATTTGTGAAGTCAGACGAGTTTATTTGATTACGGAATAATTCAACCGTATATAATCTTGAAATAGTATAATGTACATAAGCTGTAAATAAGTATAGCGTGGATTTCATGTAAGTCGAGTTCGTCGTTCCCGCCACTTCATTAGTAGTGTAGGTTTCGGTAGTTTTAAAATAACGTATTTTCATCATTCGTCCGAACGACTGAAATAGTTTTTTAATTATTTTCTCGAGTAGAAATTCATCGATCAGAGTAGAGCACAGATTCGAGAAAACACTCCATACGCCATGCGCTGTAACTTATTTAAAGATAAACTACGTATAGAAACGAACGCGCGAATAAACGTAATATTAAGAATAAAAATAGTGATAACATAACGTAACAATATTAATTTACAAAAAAGATAACGAATTACCTATTGCGATTCGAGGAAATTTCAATACTACATCATTTTGATGACATTAGACAGATACACGAGTATAATCAATAATCGTACCGTACAACATATTTGATTTGAACAGAACGAGTACGAACGGAAAAGCAAAAATATTCGTATAGGTAGGATTGTTACGTACGATGTAATTATAAAAATAGAACATAGCTACTGCGATCGTAGTAAGTTGTGAAAGAAAAAAAAAAAAAAAAAAAAAAAAATCCACCGGTTTGGCCTTAGAAAAATC
>FIZR01015673.1:0-34028 GCA_900060175.1 Ferrisia virgata
TTTTAACCCCCCCCCCCCCCCTAACGCCCATGCCCAAAATTTTACAATTGTGTTCCTCAATCAAAATTTTAATGACGCATTCTGATATAAAATTTCACGTAGAACAACTTTAGTTCTATTCAATTTTAGCGTAGAAGCCATTATTTCTGAGAAAAACGCACTTTTGAGCATTTTTAGGTTTTTAAAAACTACCCAAATCAACGAAAAAATCGAAAAAATTCTTTGCAGCAATTCGAAGTTTTCTTCAAACATTTGGATTAAAATCCTGATTTTTTTTTCTCAAATACGTGCGAATACAGAATTTTTTTTACCAAAAAAAAGTTTTTTCGATACACGGTGGGGGTGGAGGGGGGGAGGATTTATTTGACCTTAAAATTTTTTTTCACAAATACTCAACGATGTTTTGTGAAACTTTGGAAAATTTCAAATCAAGGCCATTTGGCACATTTTAATTCGGAAATCCCCTTCGAGGAGGAAACAAAAAAGCTCTATAAAACCGCAAATGCAAACCACCAAATATGCAACCTTTTAAATACATATGAACTGATTACAAATGATAAAATTACAAGTAGGTAGGTAGGTAGGTAGGTAGGTATGTAGGTAGGTACGTAGAAAGGCGTATAAATCGAGGAAAAAGAAAACAAAATTATCATACAAATCACAAACGTTTTGGGGGAAATTTGAGGAGAAACAGAGGGGAAGGGAGGAGGGAGGGGGTAGAACACAAACATACGAACCATAAACAAAAATCTCTACGTATATCTCGAACAACACACACACACACAGACACACTTTAGAAGAGAGGAATAAAAATAAAAACATCCCTGGTAAAAATTTCTTTTACATTATTTTCGTACGTACAAGTAAAAGATAGGTAAACCTCGCTGGTTCAACATTAAGTTAAAATTTTTGCTAGAAAAAAAAAGTAATAAATAATAATAAAAAAAAAAAAAAAAATACATATAATACACGTATGTAACTTTTTTATACACGAGTAAATTCGACTGTCGATGTCGATGTAGATGTCGGTCGCAGGCTCAACTCATAAAACCTCACATCGTCTGCTGCTATCTTCCATAAATGAATTTTGTAATAAATAAAATATTGAATAAAAGTAGAACCCTATTGACGTTTATTCTACTGCAGTGATCTGTAACACAGACAGACACATACACATTCCCGAATGCATGTAAAAAAAAAAAAGTCTATATTATATAATACGAGCGTAAAGAGTGCTGGAAATAAAATATATGCATCAGGCAGTCAGTCAGCCAACTAGTCAATAGCAATAGCAACAGCAACAGCAACAACAACAACAACAACAACAACATCTATGGCCATAAACCATTTCACTACTCATATGGAAAGATGCACACAGAAGCATACTCACACTACTATCGTGTACATGGTATGGTATGGTATGGTATACCATAAATGGAATATGAATTCCTACAAGGCTAAAATGTCATTTGCAACTAATTTACTTTTCAATAACCGTTCACAAACGATTTAACATTTTTATTCCGCTTTTGAGAATAAACGACGACAACAACAAGCTACGATGACGACGAAGACGAAGACGACAACGCCAACGATGAGAAAGTAGTATCCTACTCGTAGCACCAGGCTTTCGCTTCTTCTTTTTTTTCCCTCCAATCCTATCCAATTCCGCTTTTTCTTCATCTCTCGACATCAGACAGACTGTTTATTTGGCCGGATGCTGCGATTTTTCTTTTATCGATAGAACGATGCTTTTTGTATAGAGGTTGCTTTTATATTGGCGCTGTCATCGTATAGCTGAGCGGTGTTTCCGAAATCGCGTATCTTACAGATATATATATACATATATACATATATAGGTATATGGGTGTATATGTGTAGAATGTACGTGTGGATAAGAAATACGATGCGCTTCGCTCGTGTGTATTGTCGGCTAGATTTTTTTCTCTTTTTTTTCCTTTTCTCATTCTTGGCGAAATGAGCGAAATGTCGCTCGGTTCTTTCGATATTTCTCAATAATACCTACTCGACTCGACGACAGCCTTGTACTTCTCTTTTTCTCTTTATTCAGATTTTCCAGATATAGTGAATCGAATCGAATCGAATCTCAGTACTGCGACGTCGTCGTCTTCATCGTCATCGTTTATA
The DNA here is from genome assembly GCA_900060175.1 of Ferrisia virgata. Taxonomy (NCBI): domain Eukaryota; kingdom Metazoa; phylum Arthropoda; class Insecta; order Hemiptera; family Pseudococcidae; genus Ferrisia; species Ferrisia virgata. Next base: position 2,149 of record FIZR01015673.1, read on the forward strand.
GTGAATAGAAGTACAGAGAGAAAGAGGCCTTTAGATATAAATACCGTGTGTTATGTTGACTCAGCAAAGACGGAGTAATAAAAGCGCGAAATTCGAACGGCGACGCGACGCGATGTGTCAATACAATTCATTCAATTTACCACTACGAGAGGATTTGTTGAAGAAAAAAAAGAAAAAGAAAAAAGAAGCAGGCGCGAGTTATTTTTTTTCGCGAAAACTCATTTCAAAATGGATTTTTAGTCGGTTTGTTGTTATTCCTTCGCGAATCGTCGAAGAACTCTAGCATTGGGTTTGTTTATCGCACAGATGAAAAGGCTCGGTGAATAATCGATAAATTCGATCGTACAACGATGAAGGGAGAAAAATACGTTATTTCGAACGAGTCTATTTGTCTTCTCGTCTTGTAGAAGTGCGCATTGGGATGAGCCGAAGTTTGCATTTTAGCCTGATTTTCTACGTCATATATTTTCAATGAAAACCAGACTATTATGGCCAATCGACCTACGATTGATGAGCGGCAGAGTATCAAGATAAAGTTCGAGGGTCAACAACTTCGCTTCAGTGTTGCCTCCCTCCCTTAGATATGGAATTTTTTTACAAAAAAAAAAATTTAGGTACTTTTTGCTTCTTAGGGAGAAATTCTAGATCTACATTTATGCATTAGGGTGGAGTGAAAAAAAAAACGTACTTCGGATTGACGGTGGTTGACTTGGAATTGAAAACTCACCATAGCTCAATGGGGAAGGAAGGGAAGGGGGCGAGCTATGTGTCTTCAAATTAGAGTACTTTTTTAACAAAACGTTGTTTTTCGTCATTTACATCCCCTAGAAAAGGCGTAGGAAACCGCGGCCAAAAAGCTAAAAAGATGCTATTTGAGATTCTGCGTCAAGCTAGCGCATTTTCGGTTCAATCTGAGACCACTTTAGGCCCTCTACCGGACGGTTGAAAAGGTACAGATCGCAAAAGTCGAGATTTTTTCATTTTCAAAAAAATGCAGTTAAAGGGCCTGTAACCTCAAATACGTACCCTAAATTTTTTTCAGCTCAGAGAAGTGGATTTAGTTCGAAATTGTTGAATAGTTTTGCAAAGCAGTGCTGCCAACTGGGAAAATATTTTTAGGATATGGAATTGTGAAATTTTTCCATAAAATAGAGCAATATTTTCAACTTTTATTAATAACTTTTTTTTTATTTTTTAATGTCTTAATTTTTTAATTTTTCAACTGTTTTACATTTTATTATGTTAAATTTTTTATACATTGTTTTTTAATCATTCTATTTTTTTCCATATTTTTCAATTTTTAATTTTTTTAATTTTCTAATTTTTAATTTTTTAATTTTTTAAATTAGGCAACCATGTCAACATTTCAACACATAGTGCAGAAGTCATCAAAAATTATTTTCATCACCAGTTTTTGACCAAAAACTTCAAATCAAAATCGTTTACTTTTCTCTTCACTCTATTTTGACATTTGATTTTATTATTGTCTCGCCAAAAATAAAAAAAAAGCACCGCAAGCGATGTTTTACCTACTTTCAACTTCATAGCCTCATTTTGCAGGGGAGTTATGCGAGGAACAAACCCTAAAAATTAGAAAAATCAAACAAAAAACTACATATTCAGGGCTGTAAGGGGATGCAATGGGGCTGAAAAGTGGAGTTCCCCAAAAGCCACGTTTGCAACACGTACTAAATGTACATTGCTAATCTCAACTTCCTAGCAGAATTTGGTGGGGAGCTAGTAGGGAAAGAAAAGCTCTTTTTCAAGGTCAAAAGAGGAGAGAAACCTCCATATCACCCCTCTGAATTGGCTTAGGAAGTTGATTTTAGGATATGTTGTACAACTTTTGATTCTCTACAAATTGGCTTAAAAAGGTGCAATTTTTACGTCTTTGACCCCTCAGCACCCCCTCCTCCAAATTGCTGCATAAATGAATTTTAACCCAAGTTTATCCCCACTCATTTATATCTAATCCGCCACCAAACTGAGCCGATTGACCGAATTGGAGCGATTTTGGTCGTTATCGAGCGTAGTAAATGATTTTAATGTTCGAAAAAAAAATAATAAAAATAAATATAAATATCAGACATGGCTAAAATTGTGTCAATGACCTTCTAGGACCCCAAAACGGTTTTTGTTGATATTTCCCCCTCATCTGCCGTAAGTTGATGGACTGTAATAGGCTGGTTTTCTTTGACAATATAACATAGAAAAACAGGCCAATTATAGGTACAATAAATTTACCTTCACGAGCTTTTGATTAAAAATTTCAAATTAAAAATCAAAAACGTAACATCAAAAACGTCACGTTTTCAGAAAAGGACTGCCAGGCCCAATACATATCCATATCAAAATTCGTTTTGGGCTCTTGAAAGACCATTTCGACCATTTTTGGCCAGATCAATAATAATCATTCTTATTATTTTTTTCCTGAAACTAAAAATAATTTGCTCAGCTCGATACCTATCAAAATCGATCATATTTGAGAAATGAGCTTAGATTGACGAAATATTCGGTATTTTGAAGTGACGTTAACGTCAGGTCAAAATTCAGTTACACTCAGATTTGAGGGCGGGCATGCTTAGGAGCTAAAATTGTGAAAAAAGCTCCTTTTCCAGCCAATCGGTAGACAATTCAAAGTTGGATAACATATACAAAAATTAGCCTGTTGGGTTAATTAGAAGAGGTGATATGAAGGGTTTTCTCCTTAAATTGAGCTAGAAAGTTGAAATTTGGTATGTAAATTCAGTATAGCGCCACAAGGCGCCTTTTAGGAGTTTCCATTGTTCAGCGTCGTTGCATCTCCGTTTTTTTTTTTTATTTTTTATTATGTTAGTTTATACCTTGCATGATTCTTCTCCAAATTGAGCTAACAAGTTGAAACTTACAGTTAAGTTATGCGAGAAACCATCTCAAAACGCAAGAAAACCATCCCACAAAATCACATTTCAGGGCATTACGGTAAGCAGTGAATCTGAAAAATCGAAACTCCCGAATAGCACAATTACGGCCCCTACCAAGTCTGCACATCAAATTTCAACTTCCTAGATCAATTTGAACGGATGATAGGGGAGGAACGGCCATTTTTCAAGGTCAAAAAGGGAGAAACGCTACATCTCCTCACCTAATTGATCTAGGAGAATGACTTTTTATGTTCACAAATTGTTCAACTCTAAAGTTTAAGGTTGTAAAATCATGGAGAAAACCGTTCAAAATGTTATTTTCAAGTAATGTTCAAAAAACGTAAAACACTGAAAAACAATTTCCCCAAAGCGTTAATTTCAAAAAAGATTTGAATGGATCATTAAATCAATAAGCAAACAAAAAACGGCAGAGTTGAAATTGACTATTAAATTTGGTAGGTAATTTCACTTTCAGGGGAATCACACTGGATTAAACCATCGTACAAATCTTTTGAACGAATCGTTCGCCAACGAATAAATCATAATTTGAACAAAGTGATTCACAGTGAACGACTTACATTCACTGAAAATTCTGATGTTTGATACATTATCTCAGAAAATAGGTAATTTATCACGAGAAAACTCATCCTTTGATCAGAGCAATCGTCTTCTCATGATTCAAATCCAGCGATGATTACTAAACCACCGAATCATTCCTAATTCACATACATTCCAACGATGACTCATTAACATGCAATCGTATCTTTTCGTAACAAAATCTTTCACGAACGAGGGCTCAATTTTTTCTGCCAATACGACATGGGTAAATTACGTATACGTAGCGCTATACGCACCAAATAAAAAGTCAAACGTTCGAACATTAATCACATAAAACAGAAATTAATTACCGCCCATAAATATACGCGAATAACATCTGCTGGTCAAACCTCGACCTTCATTCTGCCTTCCACTGGTACCCCATCACGCGACACGGCGCTAATACACCATAAAAAGCTGTACGAACTGTACGAATACACCAATCAACCTACAAAGCTCGAAAAGACGACAACTATCTATCTGTACGTAGACGAACACATTTGGCCAGGCGAAAAACACTTACGAAATTAAATACGCAGCGAGGTAGAGGTACATATAAAATTTACCGACGACGACGACGACGACGAAGGAGAGGTAACCTATAATAACGCCAACAAATGCTCGACCGATGAAATTATAACTCATATTTTGCTCTTCATTCATTACATGTAGGTACCTACTCGTACAATTCTTTAGCCAACGACGATTCACTTCTGCGTTTTCGTGAAAAAAATTACTTCTGTATGGGATGGAGGATAAATGCTAGGTATGCTGATCTTATTATGTAAGTATAACTTACAACGAACGTCGCCAATTACCGTGCTAAGTCGTTCGTTGTCTTCTCCGCATGGTCGGAGTTGTCGTAAAATCTTTCGTAAGCTGTATAAACGAAAGAGTTTACCGTACTTGTAATTCTCCTTATACCGAGACAGCTTTTTAGTACTATTCTTACAAAATGATGGTATCGCCATCATGACCCACTTTTCTCTTTCTTTTTATTCTCTTTGTGATTCGAATTGCAAACGAACGTATTATACTTATTGATAATTTGAATAATCAAATTGAGAACGATTTTTAGAAACTTACAGGTAAGTATTTCCGAATCAATTATTGAACTCTAGTAAACTTCTTAAAGTAATTTCAGAAACTGGTTCAAATTTGAAACTAAAAGATGAAACTGGTAGTACCAGCATCCTATAAAACGATTGTAGAAACATCAAAAATCACACCGCGATTCTAAGTAAGTAGTCGTTCATCTTCTAACAAAGAATGTACAAACATTGAACATGATACAAAGGCTTTGCACTAATTGAGGCGATTTAAAATCAAGTATTATTACGGTAATTACGTCCATATTCACCGAAAATTACGAATATAGAAAGTGATTTTTCATCAATACGATAATAACCGATCATTTTGGTGATTACAAGAGAGTATAGTAAATACCTGTTATTTTGGTACTAACCAGACACCAAAGTATTTATCTGCTATAATGTTAAGTAAGTATAAAACATTACAATAATCTCCCGTCATTTTGGTAATTACAAGCCATTCGGGAAATTACATAACATCACGGTACTTGACATTCAATAAGGCAATTATAAATATTTTACCATCATCGTGAATACATGTCGAAACAATGATTACCAATTATTGGTATAATTACCATAACCACATTAAATTATGGTAATTATAGTAATTACGTATCATTACTGTAATTACAATAATTACCTATCATTACTGTAATTACAATAATTACCTATCATTACTGTAATTGTAGTAATTACCAAATATTATTACTATAATTACAGAAATTACCTATTATGATTAATTTATTTACAGTAATTACCCGTCACCACTGTAATTACAGGTCATTTCTGTGATTTTGTATTATTCTGGTAATTACATATCATTACAGTAGCTGCGAGGTATTACTGTAATGGTACGTTATTATGAAAATGTGTCATTACAGTAACTACCAGCTATCACAGTAATTATGAATTATTGTAATCGTTACAGGTTATCGTAGTAAATACTCATTATTACGGTAGTTATATGTCGTTACAGTGATTATAAATTATAATGATAAGTACCGGTTATTACTGTATTTACAGATTATTGATGTAATTATGGTTTAATTTGTGTTATTTTGGTGAGAACATGTCAATACTGTAATTACAGGTTATTATGGTAATTGCATGTTATTGTGACAGTTACAAGTTATAGCAGTGATCATTGATTATTACAGTAACTGCATGTTATTACTGTAATTACTCGTTATTATGGCAATTACATGTCATTACAGTGATCACCAGTTATTATGGTAATTACTCGTTATTTCAGTAATTAGATGTAATTATGGTAATTATATGTAAAACTGATATCTACTAGTGATTATAGTTTTTACAGATTATTGCAGTAATTACAAGTCATTATAGTAATTTCACATTATTCTGTTGATGACATGTCGTTACAGTAATTGTCCGTTATTGTAGTAGTTACAGATTATTACAGTAACAAAAAGTCATTACTGTAATAACACTTCTTTATGGTAATTACGAGTCATTACAGTATTCATCAATCCTCGTAATAATTACAGTAATTACATAATCACTACGATTATTACTGTAATCAGCAGTTATTATAGTAACAACAGTTTCTGACAGTAATTACCTGTAATAACACGAATCATATGCTATTATGGTTGTTACACTTCAATGCAGTAATTACCAGTTATTTCAAATCATTATGGTAATTTTATCTTATCACAGTAACTACCTGTTGTTTTAGAAATGACCAGGATATTTATTGGTAAATAACAACTGACCAGCATCATGTAGGGAGCTAAAAATTCAAAACCTTATAAGGTACAAGTAGCAGCTTTACTAAATCTACAAACCAAATCTGCCTTGGTAGATCTTAATTTAAAGAGTAGATACGTGAGGAACAAACTTGAAAACTCGACCAGAATCTACTTTTGAGAAAAAGAAGGCATTTCGGGAGGGGGGAGGGTTAAATTTCCTGAAAAACTAAATCATTTAATTTTTATTCGCCGTCTCCAGCATTATTTTGCGAAATTCGATCAACTCGAGTTACTAAAAAGGTGATCTATCGACCGTAATAATACAATGTAATTACAGTAAATTACGAAAAATTCGCGTAATAACGGTAATCTATCTGTAAATAACCGTAAAATTGTAGTACTCGTCTCGATAAAAATAATTTTTTTACACACCTCGCTTCCGGTGTTTGTCAACGCGTCACATCACGTGTTATTATATTGCGCGGCTATAATCTGAATCAGTGAAAATTTTTCAAACTATTCGTGAATGAGTATTTTTTACCAACTTCAAAAACTGACAAAAAGCAAACCCTTGCCATCACTGATCAACCAAATTCACATTTCTGTTAGCCTCGAATTCAACTCGCAGCCAACATCTTACCACGCCTTTGAACATTACGTTCGTTGGTCTTTTTCACGAAGAGAAAACTCTTCATTACATCTTATTTCGCCACAGTTGCGGACAAAATATTCTCAAGCCATTATTTGAGTGGCGTAAAACTTTGCAAAACTAAAAACCCCGATCGACGAACGAGGCTAACTTTCAACATGAAAAGACTCCGGTCGGTTGGGCGAAACGACAAAGAACAGAGTAAGAAAATACCCGCGACGAAGAAGACTACGACTGCAGCCTTTTTAAACCTTCGCGTCGTTGTCATACGTTTTTAATACAACGTACAGTACATGTAGAGCCTCAGGGCTATAAGACGAATAGAGAAAGAGATACGCGGAGAACGAGGTCGCGTCTTAAAATTGACAAAATTTCCACGAAACTATTTAATTTAGAAAGAAGTATCACTATTCTCGACCAACGCAGTACTTCTACCTATCCGAGTATTAGCGCTGAATATGGCGAATGGAACGCGGGGGAGGGGAGGAAACCGCAGATATACGTGTCACTTGCGTGCGTACAAGTCTTTCTCACGAATGATACGGAGCTTTGAAAATTTTAAAAAGTTAGCGAAGCTCATGCAACACAACGATACCATCCATGCTCAGGTTATTTCTCGACAATACACATAAAAAACACGACGGGATAAATTAAAAAGTTGACGGTTTATGGCTTTAGCTTCGTCTTGGTGTATTTATTCGTCATTCTTTTTTATATTTAGGTAAGTAATTTGGACGCAATTAATAGGATATTTCTACTAGGTTAGGTTATCAACTTAAAGAAGCTGGCGTACAGCAGCGCTACTATTGGGAGCCTGTTAGCTCAAAAATTGCCCAACCCGGTAGGTACTGTAGAGTACGTATTTCAATCTTCCCAAACTTTCCTAAAATCCATGCATGTTTTGCCCCCCCCCCCCCGCCTCCACTTGGAGAGTACGAGGGTGCAAATTTTGTTTTTTCGGCAATAACTTCTCAAAAAACGCACTAACGGAAAAAATGTTTGCCCCAAAGTTGTTGAGCATCAAAAGACAAAGGTTTTTACTTTTTTCAATTTTTTACCCAGGAGGTCGTGGAGAGGAGCTAGAGTGCCCAGAAAAAACCCCTTTTTAAAAATCTCCGATTGACACAAATAATTCTCAAAAATTTGCTCAATTCACTTTTAGGAGCATTTTTCTTGCGTAATATTTCTCACTATTTGGGCCGTTCCCTTTTCTCAAAGTGGAAGAAGGCTACCCTTGAAAAGAAACTACTTTTTCAAGGGATAAGTCCGTTATGCTGAAAAAATTTTTAAAATTGGTTCAGACAAACGTTGTAGAGCGTTTAAAGTCAAACATTTTTGGTTTTTCAATTATTTTCAAGGTGGTCATGGGGGGTGGAGGAACCATAGCGAAAGGGAAAACAATGACACTTAAAAATTTCCCTCGAAACGAATAATTTACGCCTATTTCAGAGTCTGGTATAAAATCCAGCTAGCCAAAAATTGAATGAGACCAATACAGAAATTTTTATGGTCGTGGAACTCGATTTTGACAACCATTTGAGCATCGAACATGAATTGAGCTTCTGAAGGGAAGGTTCAAAATTCAAAATTTCCCAGATTTTGGACATTGGTGTCGATTTACATGATCTAAAATCTACTATTCTAGTTGAATGAAAGTTTTTAGCTTTTGGACCCAAATTCAGCTCCAAAATGTGGTGTTTAAATTAATCAAATTTGGTATATGGGTTTTTTTGCGCTATTTTGAGATTTAGACACTATTGAAGTCTAAGGCAATAATTTTGAAGCTACAAAAATCCATACTAATGTGTAAAAACTTGGAAAATTTTGGACTTTGAACCTCATTTTCAACGGCCAAAATCGAAACCAACGCTCTATTGATTGCTAAAATCGAATTTCGTTACCACAAAAATACCACTGTATTAGGCTCATTCACATAATGTCAGCCAAAAGCAGGCTATTACAGTCTATCGATCTACGACGGTAAATGGGGGGGGGGGGCGGCGCGTTTTAGGGTCCTAGTAGATCATTGCGACCGTTTTTGGCCATGTCAGATATTTATTTTCATTCTTATTTTCATTTTCTCGAAATTGAAAAATTATTTGCTCAGTTCGATACTGGCTAAAAACGATCAAATTTCAAGAATTGGCTTCGATTGGCGTATTATTCGATATTCTGGAGTGAGAATGACCTCCGGTGAAAAATTCAGTTGCGCCTAAATTTGGGAGAGGGAGTGCTGAGTGCTAAAAATGAAAAAATTGTTCTTTTTCGAGCCAATTTATAGAGAATCTAAAGTTGTGTAACATATTCAAAAATGAGCTACTTAGGTCAATTAGGACGGGGATATGAGTGTTTTCCCCCTTTCTGACCTTGAAAAAGGGTCGTTCCTGCCCTACCTCCTCATCCAATTGAGCTAGAAACTTGAAATTTGGAATACAGACTTAATACAGGCCATACACGAGCCTTTGGTGGGGTTTCAACTTTTAAAACCCATTGCATCTTCTTATATTCCAGAAATATGGTTCTCTTACCGCTCATATTTTGAGCTTGTTCTTCGCATAACTCCCCTCCAAATTGAGCTAGAATGGTGAAATTTGGTATGTAAATTTAATAAAGGCCCTAGATGTGCCTTTCGGAAATCTCAACTTTTAAGCCTCATTGTACCTTCTCACATCCCCAAAAATGTGTTTTTTTGATAGATTTTTCTTATTTTTTGAGTTTGTTCTTCCCATAACTCTCGTGCAAATTGGGCTAGGAAGTTGAAATTTGGTAAGCAGATTTAGTAGGGTTGCTAGATGCATATTTTGGGTGACTCAACTTTTTAGCTCCACTACTAAATAGGAAAAAAGCATCGAGAAGCGATTTTTTTCCAATTTACAGAATTATAATTCTTCACGAAAATCAAACTGTTTTTTTTTTCTTTTCGCCTTCGCTTCGCTTCATGGCCATTTACAAAAAAATTTAAAAAACGAAAATGTTCGTGTTTTAACGCTCTACAACGTTTGCCTGAACCAATTTTTCAAATTTTTTAGTACAACGGACTTACCCTTAAAAAAAATTGCAACTTTTTCAACAGTGGCCTCAGCTTCCCACTTTGAGAAAAGCAGCCCTTCTGACATTTTTCTCATTTTAAATAACACTGCGAAGTACTAGGCAAGAAAAGTGCTCCTAAAACTAAATTAAGCAGATTTTTGAGAATTATTTGGGTCGATTGGAGATTTTTAAAAATGATTTTCTTTTGGACGTCTTAGCTCGTCCCCACTACCTTCTGAGGAAAAAAGTGAATAAGGTAAAAATATATATTTTCTGATGCTTTACAATTTTGGTTTCAACATTTTTTTCGTCTGTGCGTTATTTGGGAAGTAATTGCCAAAAAATCAAAATTTACAACCACTTGCTCCTTCAAAGAGGGTGCAAAATATGCACAGATTTCAGGGCAATTCGGGAATATTGAAACACATACTCCACAGTACTTATATACGAAATTTCTCTTTTCTGTGAATTTTGATCGGTAAAAAAAAAGCCAGCACTATTCATACGTAAAGCTAAAGCGTTTTATGTATTTACAAAAGTAGCATATTATTGCGATGGTACTGACCGTGACTGGGCATCGACGATGGACTAAGTACAGGTGCTAGTTGAGGTCTATCATCTTCGACTTCAATTTGCGAGCTATCCTGGTACAAGTCGTATTGATTGGCTTGGCATTTAATACGCATTTTACCCTCTCTAAATAGTTTCACTTTGGCGTATATTTCTAATTTCGATTTTATGGTTTCCAAACCATTAGCTTCTTTCAATATGATGTTAGAAATGGTCGCAGAATGCGCATCGTTCATCTACAACATCGTCGAATATACGTAAGTAAGATACTAAAAGTGTCATCAAAGTGATAATAGTGAGATCACCTGTATGGTATTAATGAACCAGGTAATATTCGGAGATGGATATCCGTTGTATGACGTACAATTGACCCGTACAAGTTCACCAATCGAATACTTCGTTTTCTCTATCGTTACTATAGGTTTTGATTTTGGTTCCTCTGAGAAGCGTCGCAAAAAAAAAAAAAAAAAAAAAAAAAAAGACATAAAAAATAGATTAGAATCATCAATAACATCGCAGAGACCCAAGTACCGCGCACCTGGATACGCTACGTACACAATTACACACAAGATACACACGTTGCTCTCTGTGTATGTACATTTCCACAGGGGTTTTTAATACCAGCTCGTCGTACGAGTATATGGTACCACTTACTCACGTAGCAAATAAAAACACCTAATTTACGAATTTATATAGCGAGGTGCACTTTAGACTTTTAATCTCTTAAACGTAGTTCCGGGTAATTTATTTCCATTTAGTAAAAAGTCCTCATACGATAAAGTCGTCCCAAGAAAGGTTTTCTTTTCCCTTTTCGATGGGTTTTCACTCCGTGGGGCCTATTAACTTGTTTTACCGACGACCATGGTAATAGGCTACCGTACCATACACGCAGTGGCAAAGATTATTATACCTTATCGATTGAGAGAACACCGCCATACCCATGGTTAATACTTAGTTTAATCACTTTACGCAGTAATTACACGTCGCGCCGGGGTGTGAAAAATTCATGGCGAAGGTGATTTTGTAATGTCGATGTAAGACGTACGGATGATGCCTTAATCGTCGTTTTGGTTACAATTTAAATACCACGTTTGATCAACCGTTGACTATTAAATTAGGTACACTTGTGACGATACACGCTCAACATATATGTACCGGATCGGGCAATTTTTAGAAATACTTTTAACGACCCGACGCCCTTGGTCACAATAATTTCGATGAGAATGTACGAAACGAACATCGTCAGTCGATAGCATCTGTGCACAAACGATACAGTGATCGTGTTATATATTTTATAGGCATAAAATTCGCGTATACACCAATTCAGTATATTTCACATGAACAGGTAAGAAGACTTTTTTGATCAGTTTGTTCACGATATCAGTTGTTAGTAGGAATAATAATCCGAGCAAATTAGCTCAAAAAAAGGGACAAAACTAGAAAAAATTGGTACTTTTGAGACATTCGTTGCGTAATGTCCTAAAGGATCCTAATCAGCATATTCTGAAATCGTACACCCCAATTCTTTGAAATTTCTCCTTGGGCGCAGGAAGAGTGTGTGAAAGGTGCCTGAAAATTAAATTTTCACCCAAAATATCGAAAGATGAACAGTTCAGAAGTAAAATGATTGAAGAAATAGATTTCTGACAAAATTTTCCTTTAAAGAGATACCCAACCTTACCCATGCTAAAAGTCGTTAAAATCTAGCAACTTCAGGAGCTTGCAGATACTCAGTTTTTAGATGTACAAGTTAACCTAGGAGGCCAATTTTTGGATACGTCATACAACCTTAAATTGTCTAACGATTGACTCAAAAAGGAACATTTTTTGCAATTGTAGCCTCTCAGCACCCCTCCCCTAATTTTGGGCATGACTGAACTTCGACCCGAAGTCGACCCCACTCCGGAATATCAAATCTGCTGCCAACCCAAGCCTATTTTCCAAATTTGATTGATTTTGGTCTGCGTCGAGTTGAGCAAAATGATTTTTAAGCTGATTTTCAATGCCATATTGTCAATGAAAACCAGCCTATTACAATCTATCGACAAACGATGGATGAGGTGAGGGGGGGGGGGGTCAGCAAAATTCGTTTCGGGGGCCTAAAAGACCATTAGGACGATTTTTAGTTATGTCAAGTAGTTATTTTTATTTTTTACTAGCCCCCCTCCCACGCCCAGAATATTAAAACCATTTATTTCGTTCGATACCGACCAAAATCGCTCCAATTTGGTCAATCGGCTTGGATTGTCCGCGGATTAGATACATTTGAGTGGGCATGAAATCAAGTCAAAATTCAATTATGCCCCAATTTGGAGGAGGGGGTGCTCAGCGGATCAAAAATACAAAAATTGCCTCTTTTTAAGCCAACTTATAGAGAATAAAAAGTTGTACAACATATCCAAAAATCAACCTCCTAAGCCAATTAGGAGCGGAGATATGGGGGTTTCCCCCTCTAAAATGAGTTAGGAAGTTGAGATTTGGTATGTACATTCAGGAGGGACTCTAGATGTGTCTTTTTGGAGTTCCGACTTTTCAGCTCCATTGAACCTCCTCACAGCCCCCCAAAAAAGATTTTTTGATAGGTTTTCCTCATTTTTCTCATTTTTTGAGTTTGTTCCTTAACTTTTTAGCCCTATTGCATCCCCTCACAGCCCTGAATATATGATTTTTTGATCGATTTTTCTAATTTTCAGGGTTTGTTCCTCGCGTAACTCCTTTCCAAATTGAGCTAAGTAGTTGAAATCAGGTGTGTCCCGTCTGTGGAGACCCTTGATGTGCTTTTTGGGGGTTTCGACTTCGTGCCCCATTGGACCTTTCTTACTCGCAACGCTGATTTCAATTCCCGAATTATTGATCAAAGACTCTATGCGGATATACATAGGTAAATTTGCCCCAGAGGAATTTTGAGATTATAATTTGGTGGTAAATACGTACTATCGAGATGCATACTTGACCATCAATGTTTTGGACCCTCAACCCCACAGATTTTCAAGGGGCCTTCTTTTTGTAAAACACTTATGATTTTTTTTCCGAAGGCGCAAATTGATCGATTTTCCCAATTTTTTGTCACGTTGTATATCTATATAAGAGGCATCTTAAAAAAAATCAACTCCCTGCCCCCCCCCCATCTACTACCAAAATGACTGTTTGGAATTTTATTTATTTATTTTTTTAGCAAGGGATGAAAATCAGGCTACGAAAGCCTAATTTTCTTTGACAATATAACATAGAAAATCAAGACTATAAAAAATTATGTGAAAAAAAAATTGGAAGAAATTGGGAGAGTCGTTTAAAAAATTTTCAATTTTGAGGTTAAAAAAAATTTAATGGGAAAAATCTGGTATGACAGTTGTCTATTTCTCATATTGCTAGTATCACGGATGGATTTGAAGGTAACCTCGATTTCTAGCATTTATTTTCTTCTTTTCGTTTGAACCAGGTACCCGAAAACATCGTTGCTAAAATGCTTCCTAATTTTAATAATCGTATCAATAACGTCAACGATAGCAAATATGGATTTAGATACATTAAGGGAATACGTTAGTCAAGAATTTGAAAACGTAGAGCATCAGTTGGATTGCTTAGATGCGTGGAAAAATTACGAATCGCCAAATGATCCAGTTTGTTTGAAACCCATACTAGGAGCGGTCATTTCGAGAATAGAACAAAATATTAATTTTTACAAAAGTTGGAAGTACACCGATAATGAACGATACAAGTGTCTTCGTCTTTCGAAGAAAAACGATCCTTCCCAGATCGTCGAAGGTGAGTACATCTTGCATATGCACATAGGTACACGGTCATAATGTACCGAAATATTTTCTTGCAGGTACCCAAGTTTTTAGACAGATTTAATTGGAAGTAAGAGGGAATCAGGGGGAGGGGTTGTTATCAAATGCTTCGAACTCGAAAATCTCTCAAAACATATTTCCAACTAGTTCAACAAATTACGTACCTACTCAGGAAGCCAAAATCATAATTATGTACCTAATCTCACAATTTTTTCTATCTATAGATATAAAGAATTTGAATATCATAATGCGAAGATTACGAGACCTATTCAAATCGTTGAGCTTGGCAAGCAACACAATACGTTACATCAAGTACGAATTAAAACCAGAAATAGATGAACGTAAATTACAAGATAAGTACGATCTCTACAACGAGTACAAAATCGAATGCGATTCGTTGAATGGAATTCTCACTGTGACGGCCGAATTAGCAAGACGACTTATACCTGCTGAAGTTAGGTACAAGTTGGTACCGTCAACTCGATCTATCATTAGAGTGAAGCAATTATCAATATTAAAGAATTTCTAATTATGTGAAACTCTAAAAAATTTCTCATTTATTAGCAAGAGTAAGCAGATAGTATTTCACTGTTGAGTGATCTGCCCAAATTTTATGTGTAAAAGAATAAAAAATAATTTAGCTAATCATAAGCTTTGCAATAAACTTATGCGGGTGGAGAAAGGTATCTCGAAATTTAACTTGCTTCATGAACGAAGCACTACATTTATAATTAAATAAAGGAATCGTTGCTCCAAATACGCCTAGAAATTTTTTTATCTTGGAAGATACAAGAATCTTGATTTTGATTATCGACGTGTAGAGGGGAAGGAGGCTGAAAATCAAAACATTAAAATTTTTTCAGCCAAGCGGTAGGAAATGGAAAGATGAAATATACACAACACATCCAGAAATCAACCTCCATCTATGATTACAATTTAGAACTTTAGAAATTTACCCATCCGACCTTTTCAACCTTTTCTCAGTTATGTGTACCGGGTGCTTCGCATTGAATTCCCTTCCCTTATACCAGTGATAAATCAAGTCATGAGACGTACATGTTTAATAGTTAGCATACCCGAAAAATTGAAGGGTCTGAAATATGCCATTTTCAAAATTTCATTTCGCCCAAACCCTACTCAATTTGAAAGTTTATAGAAAAAAATTAATAATGAATAAAATTTATTGGTTCCAAAACACAGTATATACTCTCGAGTAGGTGTGTGGTATAAAAATCAAGAGGGGGTGAAGTGGTTCGTAAAATATGACACAATAAATAGAAAAAAAACCATCGCAGTTCAGCCTGATATTCGTAATACATTCAAATCATGAGAATTGAATTTCCTAATCAGCATTCCGAGCAGGACCGAGGGAGTGAAATGTGGCTGAAAGGTCAAGACCTCCAAAAGGCAAATCTAAGGCCCCTACTTAATGTACATACCCAATTTCAAGTTCTTAGCTCAATTTGAAGGGGAGATAGGGGAAGAACAGCCCTTTTCCAAAGTCAAAAAGGGAAAAACCCATATCACCCATCCTAATTGACTTAGGAGGTTGACTTTTGAATATGTTATACAACTTTTGACTCTCTACCAATTGGCTCAAAAAAGGGCGATTTTTTCGTTTTTAATCTCTCAGCATCCCCTCCCCCAAATTGTGGTACAACTGAATTTTGAACCAAGTTCATGCCCACTCATGTATATCTAATCGGCCGCTAAACTGAGCCATTTAACCGAATTTCAGCGATTTGGGTCGGTATCGAGCGGAGTAAATGATTTTAATGTTCGGGAAGGACAAAAATAAAAAAATTACAGTAAATATCTGACAGAACTAAAAATTGTCTTAATGGTCTTGTATGACCCCAAAATGGATTTTGTTAATATTTCCCCCTCATCCACCGATGGTCGATAGATTGTAACCATATGACACAGAAAATCAGATTAAAAATATGACTAAAAAATTTGTAATTGTTTTAGTTTTTTGTGAATAACTTTAAAAAAGCTATTACGAGCTTTTCATTAAAAAATTGTTAATTTGCGGGAGAGCATCTTCAACTCAATGGTTGGGGTAGTAACCTCTACGGTTGTATTTATACGGAGGAAAAAAAACACTAACTAAAGAAAAAAGTTCTTATAATTTTTGGAAAAAAATAAAAAAATTCTTATCTTGAAGGTAAATCCGAGAGAAGCAAAACTATTGCTCCACAAGGCAATGGATATGAGCGAGGGACTGTGGTAAAAAAATCAAGAGTTGGGATGAAGTGGTTTGGAAACTGTAACGATGGAAGTATGAAAAAATTAAGTTGAAAATTTGCAATTTTTTCATTTTTTTTGTGGATAACTTCTAAAAAGGCTGTTATGAGCTACCTACTAAAAATCATTAAAATTATTAGCAGTGCATCCTCCCACTCCATGGTCTGAGCAGAACACCTGCTTTCTACATAATGCCGCAACTTATTTGAACTATCTTCACGGAGGGAACAGTATCTCTTCTCTCCATCTCGTAATTCATCCTCGAGTCATTTTCTAATTTCTACATTCGCGAAGTTTATTGAAATCTTAACAAAATGAATTTATCAACGCTTGGAAAAACACGAGCTATAATTACTCACTTTGTATAGTGTGCATTGTGTAACTACATTTCAGAAATAGATAATAGTTTAATCTATGGTAATTAAAAATACAAATTGTCTTCATAGACATATAATTTTCCTTCGACTTGCTCATAAAATATAAACAAAAAATAGATTTCCAGTATAATCGTTTTTTTTTAACTAAACATACATTCAATTTTTATAACCCTCTAAGTAGGTTTAAAATCCAAAATTTTGCACGTTTTGATCATTAATGCCAATTTACTAGGAAATGTACTGTTTTAGATGTATGAAAGCAATTAGCTTTTAGACTCAAATTGAGCTCCAAAAGAGGGCGCTCCAATGTAAACATTTCGCAAATTATACGTAAATGGGCATCGAGATCGATACTTGCAACTTAAATCCGTTTGAAAAGACCCCAACAGGTGACAAAAAAATTTTCAGCTACTAAAGTTCATATCCGGCAGTTCTAGAGCATTTTGAAAATCCTGGAGAAATGAATTTTTTTCTGGAGGCTCCAGAACATTTAGAAAATTTGATACATCGAATTGTGAAGTCTACGTTGTGCAGCTACCAAGTTTTTTAAAAAAATAAATGTCTCAATCAATTCAATTTTTAAATTTTTCAAAATCCTGGAAAATATTATTATTTTTTTTTTTGAGATTCCTGAACGTCTGGAAAGTAAGATAGATCGATTTGCGAGGTCAATATTGGATAAAAACCTAAAAACCTTGATTTTCTCCTTTATAACTTCATCAGATCGTATTTTGAGGTATATTTTATTTTCAATGTAGTTTTAAATTGTATGGTAGGTCCAAAGGGTATAGCCGGGTAAAGGGTGATTTCAACCATAGCACCGATTTTCGATCCAATGCCCCCAATAGTGTACCTTGATGTAAAAAAATTTTTAACCCCCCTTCCTTTAAGAGTTATGGTCATTTTACGGCATTATTTTCAATAATTTTTAATTTCAATCGAAGCTAATGAAATTTTCTGTTCTTTGGCACAATGTTACGTCTCAAAGAGGTGTATTTATGATAATTTTTTCATCTATTTTGGTGCACTCCTTCTCATGGTTTTGACCATTTGAAATTATCAACTGTTGAAATAATCCTGATAGCACCGTTCGACTACTTTTTAAAAATATCCCAACAACGTGTATTTTCAACGTAGATTTACCAAATGTATACATTTTTAGCAAATGCGGTTGCGCAAGGGTCGAAAATCTCAAAAAATCGTACAGAAATGTTTAATTTTAGCATATTTTTCGAATTTTGAGTATTTTATCCTCGGAAAAAAGATCGTATGAAGAAAAAATATCCAAATAAATATCTTTTCAGCAATAGTTTTCCTATAAATCTCAAAATTCATTTTTTTTCATCATAAAAAAATTGAAAATCAGTAAAAAAAAAGTGAAAAAAAAACTGAATTTTGAGACTTTATATAAAAAATAGCCAAAAATGATATTTATCGTTGTATTTTGACCCGTTAAATACTAATCTGACATTATTTTCTTCTTTGGGTCATTTCTTTGTAAATAAAACCACACCAAAATTTGAAAAATCTACCTAGTAGTTCGCAAAAATGATCATTAACACTTCAATGCCTGTATCTCGACGAGAGGTCACTTCATGTCAAAAAAAAATCACTTTATTCCCTTCAAAGTGAAAATTCGGTATTGTATTTGATACCGTTCAGCCCTCGAACGACGTGGATCGACGACCGTTCGAAAAGTATTGCCCGCTATACACCGCGGTTAGCTACAGAATACGGAGAACCATGAATCCCGATGACGCGTTTACAAGCCACGAGTACTACGCGACAAACGTACTTATCCCCGGAAAACCTGTTTAGTCCGACAACGCTGTTCGATACCGCGGAACTGTGGCGAGGTACGCCAACAACACGGTGGATCAGTTCGATCGGTGGTCGAACGGTACACTTCGAACATAGATCGAGAAATAATTGCGCGATTTTTCACATTATAAATGTATTCAATTACACATACTCTATTCATTCCCATTTTATGGGCAAGGAGTGACCATAATGAGTGCTGTTCAATGTGCGAACGACGCCGTTCGGCAACCGTTCGAAATGTAATGGTCTACTTGGATTCGTGTTTAGCGGATCAAAATACACCGATAAATACCATTTTCACTATTGTTTCACACAAAGGTCTCAAAATTCAGTTTTTTCTCACTTTTTTCATAGATTTTTCAATTTTTTTATGACGAAAAAAAAATGAATTTTTAAATTTCAAGTAAAATTATTGAGAAAAATGGTGTTTATTTGGGTATTTTAATTCACTAAACACGAATCCCACGTTAGTTTCTTCATTCGATCTTTTTTCACAGGATGAAACACTCAAAATTCGAAAAACATGCTAAAATTAAAAATTTCTGTACGGTTTTTTGAGATTTTTCGACCCTTGCGTGATCGAGTTCGCCAAAAGTGAATACGTTAGGTAAATCAACGTTGGAAAAATACGTTTTTGGGATATTTTTAAAAAGTAGTCGAACGGTGCTATCAGGATTTTTTAACAGTTGAAAATTTCAAATGGCCAAAAAACCACAAGAATGAGTGCACCAAAATAGATGAAAAAATTATCATAAACACACCTCTTTGAGATGTAACTTTGTGCCATAGAATAGAAAATTTCATTCGCCTTGGTTGAAATTAAAAACTATTGAAAATAATGCAATAAAGTGACCATAACTCCAAAAGAGGGAGGGGCGGGGGGGTTTAAAATTTTTTCCAGAATTTTTCTACATCAAGGTACACCATCTGGAGGTATTACATCGAAAATCAGTACCGGGGACGAAATCACCCCTTACCAGGCTGTACCCTTTTCAAAAATTCACCAAAATCAAAAAATGAACTTCAGCAGCTGAAAATTTGGTTCCGCGGGTTTTTCGATATGCTCTTTCAAACTAGCTAAGTTTCGTTCGAATCGGAACCGGACAACTGAGAAGGTGCCTTTGTAAGATGGAAAAAAAGCTACCCAGTGAATTTTTTACATAAAATACGATAGTAAACATAAACGTTCATCTAGAGAAAATCAATTCCCAAGATGAAATAGGTAGCTGGGGTAGATTTCCGTTGTCGTAGACGACTACGACGACGACTACGTACCTATAGGTACATATTTACCAGCAAATTCAAGTACACGAAGCATTGATAAATTGTAAATGGGTGCGTATTTTACTCCCTTATACTTACTTAGGCGATAGATATATAAGATAATACACAAGCAGGTACACATCCGCAATACACGTGTACCAATAGTCCTTAGATGTATGGATAAAGCTTACCTCACACATACGTACACATTACATACTTTCTAACCAACCGCCTAATCTTACACAGAGCTGATTTCACCGGCAACATTTATTGTTTTAGGTATGTGCAGCGAACGTCATCGTGTTCCTTAATAATTAACAAATCGGCTTTCTCTGGTCAAAAGCACAAGCTTGGCGTGGTGACTGCGAACTGGGGAACTGGGATTTCAGCGAGTAATTCTTCGACACACCGTATAGACGGGCGAGGCGGAGCATTGTAGGGCAACGAAGGCCACCACCATCACGTCGACCAGATCCTTGTTTTGCTGGGGGAGATTTTCAAAGAGAATAGTAATCAAAAAGGGTATTAATTGCTCGTTTGGTTTCATTTTACCAGCTTTTGTAGCTTTGTCAGCGACGAACACGAGACGGGTGGGGCGGAGCGTACGATTCCAATGCAAAGTACAGCCGTATAAAAGGTTTTCACTTAATGAACGTCCAATTTCCAACGTTATTGTTACGAGGGATTTTTTTTTTTTCGGTTTGAAAAATGGACTTCGGTGGAATTATTTTGGTTCCGAAACATAGAGACAGAGTGGCAGAGAGAGAGAGAGAGGAGGAGAAAAAAAGCGCTACGGAAAGATTACACATGACGAGCCAAGGTAGGCAAGGGTACGGGGTTACGATGGGGAAAAAAAAAGAAGCCAGCTTTACGGTAATAAAGGTCGCTTACAATGGACGATTCGAAGCTTTTTTCATGTTTTTGACTGGTCTTGGTATACAACTTGATATCCAATAGCTCTATTTGGGCCATCCTCATATCCCCTTCTACGCCTCTGTACCTAGTGATTTCGTGAAAAATAAAAACTTTCTCCACTTATTGTATTACGTATTTGAAAAATGATTGATTTTTCGGTTCATTGTCGATAACCTCTCGGCCTAGTCGAAGGCTTTTTCTTAACCTATTAAAGATCGCCGATGGATTTACTCTTTTCCTGTTCGCTGCTTGATGAAAAAGCCAAGCAGAATAAATAGAGAAGAAAAAGTAGCGACGACGTATACCTATAAAAGTACACAGATACTGTTGGAAAAATATTATACCTACTCGCTTCATTGTATGATTTAATAAAAATCCTTCTTCTTTAGAAAAACCATCGTTCCGACAGGCAAGAGGTAAGATGAGGCTCGAGCTCGAACGTCGTTCTCGCATATGCCAAGCTTCCAAAGTACCCACACAGCGTATTGGTAGGTAATCTACGCCATTAAGAAGAGGGGGAAAAAAAGGTACGTCTACGTTGGCAGGTAGATAGGTACCTACCTAGCTACCCACCTACAATTTTCCTGCACCATGCGAACCTAGTTCGATCATATTTTTAACGCGTCATCGAGGTATTATATCGAAAATAGCTCGTATATAAAAAGGTAATTACCACCCAAGAGGATTTTTTCCTTTTCTTAATTGCCATTTAATGGTAGTTTTTTCTATACACGTTTAAGGCTGCCAAACAGCCAAGATTCGGGAGCTTTTTTTTTTGAGACTTTGACGATGACGATGACGACGAAGACATCATCATCATCATCATCATCAGCATCACCATAGATTCGACTACGACAGCAACTATTCCGTCGAGGTCGTAAATTTTACCTCTATTAGAAAAATTAAATATCGATACGACGATACATCACGAAAGCAGAGCAGCAGCTTTTTCCCTTTCGAAAAAATTGTTTAGCAAAGAGTAAACGTCTCTGTTGTCGCTTTGATAAAGCAGTAGTATTTGTGTCTGTGTCTGTTCTTGTTCTTATACGAACATCGTTTCCTCATGGCAAACTGAGCGTAGAATAGCCCAAGCTCGTGTAATTTATGATTAAGATGTCACCATATAAAATGGCGGCGCGTGTGTTATACTATTTCTTTTTTTTTTTACAATGTACATTTATTCGCAAATACAACAAACTAATGGTTTGGGTTCGCGTTTCTGATTCCTTTGCGAGTGTCGAAATACGCGCATGATATTTATAGCGAAGATGATATTGTTTATTGCTATTCGTCGAGTGTATCGATAAATCAAGTTAAACTATGGGGTAGGAAAGATATGCTGGAGCGTTGTTTTTTTTTTCTATTTTTTTTCGTTTGTTTCGTAACAAAATGGTAGTAGTTCGATGTATGTTTGGGGAAATTATTGGCAAACTGAGATGGTAATGGGAGCGATTAAACAAATGGAAATAAAAAAGTCAACTCAAGGTGCATGTAGACAGTATGATTAAATGTAATGGTTCGAGGGATGATTTTGAAAGCACTGAAAATTTATTTAAAAACCAGCAATTGGGTGTGCACGATGCAAGGTGCACCAAAATATGTACGTAGTTTACCCGGCTTGATAATTTACTGATCAGGGATGACTTCTGTATTAAATGAAAAACCTATCAATTAGAAAATTACTACAATATCTCAATTGAAATGAAGTTGATATTTAAAACTTTTCACCATCTATTTTTCTCATTTTAACTCTTCATCAAAAAAAAAAAAAAAACTATGCGAAGCTTTTTCAACCTCGTTTTTGTAACATATTACAATCATCAGAATTGAAAAAAAGATTCGATTCGCGATACTTTTTTCCTAATCAGCATTCCGGCTAGGAAGGGTTCAACGAGGCTGAAAAGTCGAAACCCCTAAAAGGTACATCAAGGGTCTGTATAAACGGGACATATTTAATTTCAACTTCCTAGTCCAATTTGGAGGGGAGTTATGCGAGGAACAAACTTAAAAAATAAGAAACAACGACCAAAAAACCACATATTTGGGGCTGAAAAGTTGAGACCCCGAAAGGTACATCTAGGACTCTCATTAAATGTACATATCTAATTTCAAGTTCCTAGCTTAATTTAGAGTAGAGTTATGCGAGGAATAAACTCAAAAAATAAGAAAAAAACGACCAAAAACCAATTTTTTGAGGCTGTGAGGGTGTGCAATGGAGCTAAAAAGTTGGAACCCCCAAAACGCATATCTGGATCCCTAACTAAACGTACGTACTAAATTTTAACTTCCTAGCTCAATTTGGTGGAGAGTTAAAGGAGGAGCAGTCCTTTTTCAAGATCAAAAATAGGGAAAACCCTCATATCTCCCCTCCTAATTGACTTGGGAGATTGATTTTTGGATATATTATACAAACTTTGGATTCTCTATCGACTGGCTTAAAAAAGAACAATTTTTTTTGGCTCCCTCAAGGTTATCCCCACTCATATATATCTACTTCGCCGCCAAACTGAGCCGATTGACCGAATTGGAGCAATTTTGGTTAATATCGAACAGAGTAAATAATTTTAATGTTCGGGGAAAAAAACAAAAAAAGTCTAAAAAGTCGAAACTCCAAAAAGGTATCAAATTTCAACTTCCTGGCTCAATTTGTAGGAGAGATAGAGGAGAACTACTCTTTTTTAAGGTCAAAAAAGAGAAAACCCCTCATATTTCATTTCCCAATTGACGTAGGAGACTGATACTATTTTAGCGATTTTAGTCCCTCAACACCTCTTCCCTTGAATTCAGGCATAGCTGAAGGTCAACTGTTTATGGGTCAACTTTAAACATCTTTAATTTTCCTCAACGTTTCGATTTGAAATCATTTCGTTTTGAAATCTTAATAAGGTCAAGGTCCACTGTTTTTACGAGTCAACTTCAAACATCTCTAATTTTCTTCAACATTTAAACTTAAAATCATATGATCAATCCTTCATAAAATAAGTCCCCTGGTGTCATTCTAGGTCTTAAAAATCTGTCCACTGATGTCAGTCCAATGATGACGTCACACTTTTGATGGTCCACTAATGTCATCAAATGATGATGGTAATCAACTGTTGACGTTAAAATCAATTCAAGGTCAAGCTCAACTGTGGATGGGGCAACCGATAGCGACATTTCAACTCGAAATCATAAAGTCAATTCGAAGTCCAAGTCCACTGCTTTCACAAGTCAACTTTAAACATCTCTAATTTTCCTCAACATTTCAATTAAAAATCAAAAAATTATTCCTTCATAAAATGTCCACTGATGTCATTTCAGGCCATCAAAATCTGTCCACTGAAGTGAGTCTAATGATGACGTCACTGTTGATGGTCCATTAACGTCATCCAAAGATGATGGTCAACTGTTGACTATTTTTCCAGAATGCGCAATTAAACAACTTTCAGTGATAATAAGTCCACTGACGTTACATCTCCAATTCTTCTCAACATTTCAACTCAGGACTCAGGATCATAAAATTAATCCTTCATAATATATGTCCACTGATGTCATTCCAGGCCATCAAAATCTGTCCACCGAAGTTCGTCTAATGATGACGTCACTATTGATGGTCCATTAATGACATCCAATAATGACGATTTTTCCAGAACACGCTATTAACATCTTTCAGTTTTAATAAGCCCACAGACGTCACACCTCCAATTTTTCTCAACATTTCAACTCAGGATCATAAAATCCACAGACGTCACACCTCCAATTTTTCTCAACATTTCAACTCAGGATCATAAAATCATTCCTTCATAAAATAAGTCCACGGATTTCATTCTAGGTCATAAAAATCTGTCCACTGACGTCAGTCCAATGATGACGTCATTATTGATGGTCCAACAATGTCATTCATTGATGATGGTCAACCGCTTTTAACATCTTTCGGTGTTAATAAGTCCACGGATGTTAGATCTCCAATTTTTCTCAAAATTTCAACTTAGGATCATAAAATCAATCCTTCATAAAATAAGTCCACTGGTATCATTCCAGGCCATCAAAATCTGTCCACTGATGACATCACACTGTTGACAGTGCACTCTCATCATCTAATGATGATGGTCAACTGTTGACGATTTTTCCAAAATACGCTATTAAACATCTCTCGATGTTAACAGCTGGCACGACCAAAAATGGTCGTAATGGTTTTTTAGCATAGCAAAAAGGGGTTTTATTGATATCCCCCTCCCCACATCTATTTCAGGTCGGCAGACCGTGATAACCTGGTTTTTATCGACAGTAATTCGATACAAGCACAGAGAAATACTTAAGAAGGATTACTTTGACGATAAAAATGATAGCATACTGCTCCATACCCCAGGCTGAATTTTTCTCACAAAATAAGCCTTAACAATACGAAGATCGAGGAATATTGCCTCAAAATAGACCAAACACCGCGTGAAAATTTTCATCTCGCGATTCGACTTCCAAAGTCACATTACAAAGATATCATTATACGTATGTAGAGGTATAAACACATTATAGACACTCACCTATAACAACAACTAATGCTGATTTAATATCCGTATGAAAGCTGGGCGCGTCTGCCGAAACTTCGCACTTGTAATATCCGGTCATCTCGCGTTGAACTTCATTCAACGCCACCTGCTTTTCGTTCGATTTAGAAATCTGAGACAAAATAACATTAAACATAGGTAAATGTTAATTTTCGATTATTTCGACGCTATAAAATATCATAATATTACACGTTTATAAATATATATATATATGTATATACATGTACGTATACCATAACGAGACGTACAGCATTAACATTAGTACACTATGGTACTACATATACGATCACCCTATACAACATACACACCACATTAACGTGATGATGGTATAATGTACGAATAAGCACTTTGCATAGGATAGAGACGGACGCAAAATGGGTATCACATCGGTATGGTATTTCGATAACAGCATAATTCCGGAGCTATAAGTTGGTCGTCGTTGGTTAAATCTAAAGGGAATAATACGAGGGCGATGAAAGATTATATCATTTTGACAATAAGCACGACGACGACGACGACGACTACGATGCGATGCTCCAAGCTTCTCGCTGTGTAACCGGGTATTTTCTCGTTAGATTAGCTTTTTAGCTGGCGCGATGATGGATGTGGCACGTATATCGTACGAATCCTCTACCCTGCAGTATCGCCATACACACACACACACACACACACACACCCACGAACACCGCATACACAGACCCAGACCCATTCTCTTCGTACACTACATACTACGAGTAGGTATATCGAGGATTACCTTCTAATATTTGGAATTACACTATGTCCGCACATTTTCTCGTCTTTCTTTTCACACCACCATCGTATCGTCGTCATTGACCTACTCTACTACTGCTATTAGTATCATCATCACCATCACCACCAGCACCACCAAACACGTAATACCTGCTGGTAGGTGTGTGTGTGTGTGTGTGTGTAATCCGCTCACAAAAAGAGAAATTCCAACATACGCATCGAGATCTTTCATTCTGCTATACTAAGGATAAGGACGACAGGTTGGGAAATTATTACGACCATCTGAATGGTGAAATGAGAATACGAAGATGACGATGACGACGAACCTTCTTCGTCAAAAGTTGCACAATGAGGGAAAAAAAACCCTATACGTATATGTGTACCACCTTTGCATATACAATAAAACAGCATTACAGCTCAAAAGGTGATATAGTGAAAGGACGTTCTCTCCCTCTCTCTCCCTCTGCAAAGATACGTACACATAATAGCTTTATATCCCATCAACTATCACACAAAACGTCAAATAAATTTGCACCATAAATGACATCTATAACTTTAAACTTTAATAATGACAAATTAAACGAAAAGGAAACGCTACGTACAAAACGTCGTCGTCGTCGTCCTTCTCCTCCTCCTGCATCCTCTATACACGCAACCCAACGCACAGTGATATGAATGTAATTAAGAACAACCACTGTCGACGTGGTTTGTCACATAACGTATGATATGTTAGCGTCGTGTCGCCTTCGTCGAGGACGAGAACCACCGACAACGTCCTCATCTTGTGGTCCTCATACCTTACCTTACCAGCTGCCAGTGCCAGTACCACTGCCACATCTTTGATGGCAATATTCCTCTGCGGCAGCGTGTAATACGTGTACAGTAGTAGGTACCTTACCTTACCTTACCTATACATGTATAGCGATTTCTCGCCACTCTTCTCTCTCTCTCTCTCTCTCTCTCTCTCTCTTCTTTAGCGTATAAATGTTGTACCTTATATAAGGCTTCATACGTCATCAGTCACGAAACGTATTGCAAACCATCCATCACTATAAAAATCCCTTATATACGTAGTATTTCGGTTTAATCGCGTACACGCACTGTACCTCATCATCATCGTACTCGGTCGTCAAACCAACCGAACGGAGCGGAGGTCCCTTATGCTGACGCCGGCGTGGCCTGGCCCGTACTGACGCAAAAATTCGTCTTCTCTCTCCATCTCTGCCCCCCCCTCTCCCGGACCTTTATAACATACTATATCATTCGTACATTTTTCTGCTAGCCAAGCTATAACCAACCGTACCTTTTATAAACGTCCTCTTGACGCCATTCGGGCGAGAAAAAAAATGATCGTATATTACCGAGTCATCTAAGCGACTTTTTTATCGAAATTATTCGGAAAAATGCAACCGGTAGAAATATCGAAACGGAATGCACTCGCAATGTGTTGCTGCTTTTTGAATTCGATTTTTGTAAAGTTTTAGAAAACGAAACGCACACGCGAATTTTCCATTCATGAAATGAAAACGATGTTTTTCCCCGAACAATGATGGAGGTACAGATAGATATTGAAAAGAGCAGCAGAAATGCCAGAAAGGCACATCCAACAGCTATAGCAAGTTTACTTACAAAATTTCAACATCATAGATCAATTTACAGAGGAGTTAAGTGTGCCACAAACTTGAAAAATATACGAAAAATTGATCGAGAAATTACACACTTCGGAGGCTGTGAAGGGGTGCAATGGGGCTGTATGGTTGAAAACCACAAAAGGCATATCAAAGGCACATATAAGATATTACTAAACCTAACCACTAAATTTCAATCTCTTGGTTCAACTCGGAGGGAAGTTACATGAGCCACAACTTTGAGAAATACAAGAAAAATTTACCAAAAGAGCTATCAAAATGTATGTACCACTAGGGCCTTTACTAAATATACATATCAAATATCAATTTCCTGCCTTAATTTGGAGGCGAGATACGCGTCTAAAAGCTCATCTTTCCAATGGACGTAGGGGGATAATTTTAACCAAAAGTCGTCCCTTTGACTTCCTTTACTAAAAATTGAAGAGTTGATGCTTCTTAAATTTTTTCCTGTGCGTTTTTGCTTTCAAGCAACGAACTAGTGATAATCGGTGTTTTACGAACAAAATTACCCATTGAATATACAGTTTGATATTCTCGATTCATTTACATTTTGTCTCAAACTATTTTTAATTATTGTCAACAGCAATAATTGCCATAATTTCATAGGGAAAATTAACGTAATTTTATCGACAATTACCGTAATTCAATTGGTAATTACTTTAATTTAATCAGTAATTACCATAATGTCATTGATAATAACTGTAATGTTGTAATAACCGTAATTACATTGCCAATTACCACAATTTCATCAATAATGACAGCAATTCCATCAAAAATATCAGTAATTTCATAGGTAATTACCACACTTTCATAGGTGATTACCACACTTTTATAGGTAATTACCACAATTTCATAGGTAATCACCATAATTTC
This sequence comes from Ferrisia virgata, assembly GCA_900060175.1. NCBI lineage: Eukaryota > Metazoa > Arthropoda > Insecta > Hemiptera > Pseudococcidae > Ferrisia > Ferrisia virgata. The sequence goes on from FIZR01015673.1 coordinate 30,931, forward strand.
GTTACTTACCACCGTAAATTAATGGATAATTACCGTAATTTGGTAGATGATTACCATAATTTCATCAGTAGTTACCATGATTTTATTGATAATTGCCGCAATTCTACCAGAAATGCCGGTAGTTTCATTTGTGATTAACACAATTTCATCCATAATTACTGTAATTTCATCACTATTCACCGTTATTTCATTGATAATAACCGTAAATATATCGGTAATTACCACAGTATTACCGATTATTTCTATAATTCCATTGGTAATTATCATAAATGAATGAGTATTTACCGCAATTTCATAAATAATTACCATAAATATATCTGTAATTTCCATAATTTTATCGGTAATTGCCACAATTTCATCGATGACCACCGTAATTCCATCAGAAATACCGGTAATTTCTTAGGTAATTATCTCAATTTCATCCATAATTACTGTAACTCCATCAGAAAATCCGGTAATAACATATGTAATTACCGTAATTCCATTAGCAATAACTGTAATTACATTGGTAATACCACAATTTTACCAATAATTACAGTTATTTTATCAGAAATACCAGTAATTTCATCGGTAATTACCACAATTTTATGTGTAGTTCCTGTAATATCACTAACAAATACTGTGATTCCATTAGAAATACCTGTGATTTCATCGGTAATAACCATTAACCATAATCCCATGAGTTATTACGGTAATTTCAGTCATTACTGGAAAACTTGGGAATTCAGCTTTCTTTTTCAAAATTCTAGGGGGGTTAGTGATCGACAGTTACAAAATGATGTACAGCACAATCAGAATGCTTACAACGCATTGACATCTGTACATTGCATCATAGACATGTGAAACCAATCACACAGAATCATGTACAACAATTGAAAATATTTATGTTTCGAATTTTTTGGGGATGGAGTGGAAAAAAACTAATTTTCATTTATGATGGCATCAGAAATTAAGACGATTCGTAGTTTTACTTCATCATTTCGAAAAAATCTAGAAATGCTTTTTTTTTTTCAATTTTTAAACCCAACTTTTTCCAATTCAATTTTTTTTCCGATTGTTAATGTAAATTTTGAAATTTTAAACATATTTGAGAAGAGAGAAGTTCAGAGTGAAGTAAGAGACTCGAAAATATTTAGCACGTTCATTTGACTCATTCCACAATTTTCTTCCACCACCCTCGAACTATTTCCTCCTATTAACTTCAGAAAAAAATAAGTTATTTAAAACGCTCGTGGTTATTTACTGCAATTATACCGGTATTACTTTGGAACTGCTCTGAAATCTCAAGAGCAAATTTCCGAATACCGAAGCTATCATTTTTTGTAATTTTATCAGAAATCAAATAAAAGTTTACTATCGAATCATTGATTATTTATATAATATCAGCAGTAATCAAACATACAATCCCGATTCCAGATCCCATCACTACGTAAGTATGTGTAGTAATTGATGAATTAGAAAAGTACTCATATATTTCAAGTAGGCAGTGACTAATAATATTAATACTGGTTGTGAAATGTAGCACAAGGCAAGAGGAGGGGAAATAAAAGTAAAACACCTCTATTAGGAAAGGGTCTGGTAATATTTTACTCATTGAAGCAGGTCTTTCTTTCTTACTAAACTTCAACGTAATACCAATTTCTACAACAAACCAGGAACGTGTAAAAAAAAAAAAAAAAAAAAAAAAAAAAAAAACTAAAAACTTCGAACACTATAAACCGAGGCATGGAAATTTTCTCTATTTAGAGAACTTCGCATCAAATACGACTATAAAAGCAACCAAATCCGCCAACGTAACCAAACCAAAACTGCGACGAAAAAGTCACTTTCTTCAACCTTTGTAGCACAGCAAAAGCTACACCACACCGTATATGGCATGGTAAAGTGAATCCGCGCGTAAAACTTGAGACATTTTCCACACAGAGGAAAAAAAAATAGAAAAAAATAGAAAAGCGCGTATACATAAAAAATAAAAAACATCGTCTCGCGTCCTCGGTATAAGTTGGCAAACTTATCACGCCAGAATGCCACGCAAATTACTCCCAAAAAACCTTTACAATGCCGGTAAGCAGCTAACAAATTAAGCGTACTTTTCTCTCATAAATGAAAAAGACGAAAAAAAAAAAAAAATAGAGGAGAAAAATTCCAGGCGAAATAAGTCTTCTTATAACGAGCCTAAACGGATGATACAGCCGCAAGGTGCCGGCGCAATTTCTTCATCTACCACCTCCATTCCTCTCCCATCTATCATATCTTCCATCAAGATACGATACGAACCGAGCCTAACAATATGCCGAATTTTCTAAACCTTTTTTTTTTTTCTTCATTCTTTTCTTTATTCAAAACCTTTTTACGCGTTATTTTAACGGAGGTTTTAGCCCCTTCAACTTCTTCGCTTCGTCTACCTTAATGCTTTCCAAATACGGTACATAGCTTAGTAATTCTTGGCGTACGTTAGGCTACCTGCATAGAAAAGGGGAAAAAAATCACTCGACAATTGATACTCTCACAAGGATTTTCTTTTCATCTCGTCGACGTACGCGGTGCACCGATCATCTCGCCTATATTGAAAGGTGAAAAGAGGGGAGGAAAAAGTCGTACGAAAACGAAACGAAGGGAAAAAAAATTGCAAAATATTTACAAAATTATTCCCCATATAAGAAAAACTTTTTACGCCAGAGTAGGGAATAAAGGAAGAAAAGAAAGAGAAAAGTTTAACATAGAAAATATATATCTTTATCGTGAGCGACGGTTTTCAAACGAGTAGCAATATCATAAAAGTATGATTGGCGGGTTTCAGATGTCGCTTTTAACTTGTATATTAAATTTCTAGTTCTTTTCAGATTTCGTCTTAAAATAAGAAGTGGAAGTAGTAGTAGTAGTAGTAGTAGTAGAAAAAAGCAACCTTCAGAGCCAACGAACAGTAGGTAAAAGACGAAGAGAAAAAAAAACTACCCAGTTTGGTACCTTACCTAGCAAAAGAAAAACGTGATATTCGTTCGCCAAAAAAGAAGAAAGTAGCAAAGGAGTTTAAAAAGCTTTTTATTTCTTTTGATTCCGTTGTAATGTTTTCTTTTTTTTTTTTTTTTTTTTTTTTT